>JAEIIU010055402.1:0-27739 GCA_018874675.1 Drosophila baimaii | reverse complement strand
CCAACTAGAATTACCTTTTAGGAAAAACAAATTGTAAATAAAGCAGTATTTGGAAGACATAAAAGATGATGGCTTAGGCTGTTTAAGGTGTTTGCTGCATGTAAATACCCTAATCCCTAGTAGGAGGATAGGAGGAGAGCGTACCCGTGTAACTATAGAAGGTAGCCTCTTTGAGAGAGGACTCTCTCTCTTGAGGACTCTACTTGTTGTGTCGTTCGCTTGCTATCCTTTTCTAGAGCATGTCTCTGAAGATTCTAAGAGTTCTCAACAAAGCTAAAAAGACTACCTTGTACAAGTTGAGTCATGTTTGTGTCTGTTGTTTTGCTTCTGTTGTGATTACGCTTAACTGTAAGAGGAAAGCTCTCAGAAAGCTCAGGCTGCACAGACCTCTCTTTCGCTACTCGAGTACTGTTGTTGGTGCTGGCTTGAACCTAGATTGTAAGAGATAGAGAGAGAGAGCCATAGGGCACGCACCATGATACAACTATAGGAGGTAGCCTCATCAGCTTCGTAGAGGACTCTTGAATATATTCAGAGACATGCGCTAGAAGGAGATAGCAAGTGAAAGACTTACCAAATAGAGTCCACAAAAGAGTTCAGCAATCTCGACGCGGCTACCTTCTATAGTTGTACCATGGCAAGTCCCATAACAGTCCCCGTTTCCTCTCTTCTTTCCCTGAAGCTCCTTTTAAAAGAGACATTTCTTAAAACTTTTTCTATCTTTTAATGCTTTACACGCACCATGATACAACTATATAAGGTTGCCCTCGTCGATGGAGCTACCATCTTTTAAGGACTATATTTGTGCTGTCTCTTTATCTCTCTTATAAGTATTTAAGAGTCCCTCAACAAAGCTAAAGGAGGCCACCCTTTCACTTAAATCAATTTGGAAAATATTTTTCCGCAAAACAAAGGAGGGGAGAATGAAAGACCTGACATGTTTCCAGGAAAACCTGGATGTTGGATACTTTTATAGAAACCAGAACCGACCTTGCAAGCTCTGCTTTCCATTTCAACGAAGCTCCAACTCCAGCTCTCCTTCGCTCCGCTCGCTTGCTCTTAGGTCTCCTAGCTTGGTTGGAAATCACAGCGTTGGGTCATTGCCCCGGAGACATAGATCTCCGGTAGCTGCATCTGAAATATTTCTGAATTATCTCGTAGGTACACACACACACAACTGTAACTCAATTTGCAATTGTGATTTTCCGCGTGGGGCATTTTTATTTGGCGCGGCGGCAGTCGTCCCGAGGTCCGTTGGCGGATAAAACAAACTTAAACGCAACACTTAGGCTAGTTAGGCGGTCGGTCAGGCTGTTGGGCTGAAGGTTAGCTCGTTAAATATACACACACTCGCACACACGCAAACACACACACTCACACATGCACACACATTAGGGGAGGGCTCTCGCGGGGGATCACGCTGCCGGCGCTGCCGGCGCATCCCCGCCCTGCTGCAGCTGGGCAATGTGCTCCGAGTTGAAGTAGATGACGGTAATGGTGATATCGTCCCGATACAGACGCACCACATCCTTGGGCAGGGTCAGATAATACGAGATCTTGGAGTGCTCAATGCCATAGTCCGTGGCACCCAAAGCGTTACGGATGAGATGCGTGGCCGCATTTTGGTCGATGGGCTTGCGGGTGAGACCGGCTCTGTGCGAAGGCGAGAAAAGGATTACATTATGTTACTCTCACTGGAATTCAAGGAGAATATGATATACTGACTTGCGCTCGGCCAGCTGATTGGAGATTTGCTGCAGCGTTATTGCCTCGCCCTCGGGCAGGCGCATCGGCTCCAGGATCTTCTTCGAGTTGATGTGCTCGCCCACGAGGCTGACCACCTCGCTGGGCGACAGGAAATCCCAAAGCCCATCGCTGGCAATGACTAGAAACTTGTCGTTGGCGGTCAACCGATGCTGCTGGACATCGGGGCGGGCGGTGAGATACGGCGGCGTGTAGTAATTGGGCGCCATTGTGTGCTCCCCGAACATGGGCACCACCTTCTGGTGCATGGTGGCCACGGACCATTTGTAGCGGAAATCGCCAAAGGCACGCAGCGGCGCCAGTTGGCTCAGCAGCCGACCATTCCGTATGACCGTCTCACGCTCATCCTTGGGATGCTCGGCGAGTATGCGACGCACCTCCGTCATATTGTCCGCATTGTGCTCGATGTTGAGCTTCTTTGGCTGCCACTGCTGGGTCTTGGGATCGAGGACGCCCAGGACGGCGCCACAGTCGCCAGTGCTGGCCACATGCAGCTGCAATCCCTCCAGATGCACCAGACAGGCCACGGCCCCTGGGGAAAATGGGAAAAGAGGTAAGTAACCAAGTAAGGTAAGTGTGCTGCTCCTCACCCGACAGCGCCACGCTCATGGTGCGCACATCCGAGTGGGCCAGTGCCTCCTCGGACAACCCCTCGTCCAGCTGCAGGAAGGCATGCACCAGCTCACTGGCCACATCCCGTTGCGGCGTCTCGCTCAGCTGTTTGATATACTTCTGGAAGCTGGCCTCGTACAGGGGCCTAATCTCGCTGACAAAGTCCACATTGTCGTTGTGGCACTTGAGGAACGATTGGCTGCTGCAGCCCTCCTTCATCTGGGCCCTCAGCACTTGGCGCGGCAGCGTGGCTGCGGATACATAGCGAAGCAGACGCTTGGACACCACCTGGCCGCAGGAGGCACCAGCATGGCCATCGAATATGCCGCAAATGAAGCCATTGCGATGCAGGAGACTGGCCTCGGTGCGGGAGTCCTCGCAGGGTGAATTCGAGCCCAGCTGATTGGTCTCATAGCTGCGGATTACCCCGTCCAGGGGGAAGTTGTACACGAATTCGTTCTCCCGCAGCACTAGGTTAACCTGGAGGGGAGAGAGGCGGGGATTACTCAGGGATCTGCATGGTTTTGAAGGGAATCTAAAGGTAGAAGGATGCCTTTTCGAAAGGTTTTCAAGGCCCAAAATTAAGTTATTTAAATAAAAGCGAAATCAAAGCAATAAAATGTAGATTTTAAACCTTTTTCAGTGTAAATAATGTTAACTAAACATTGTTTGTTAATTTAATCAAAAATGTATGGTATTTTCTTGTGAAATTCCTCTAAAAATTCAACATTTTACATAACAAAAAATAAGCTGGGAACTGCATTGGTTTTTATGGGAAACGTACAAGTAAAAGGCATATAAATAAAGATATATAAAGATATATATATACATTCTGTTTAAATATATATAAATAATGGAAAATAGAGCATAAACAAAGGGGGGTTTTTTAGGTAGTTCCCCTGGGAACCACTCCTAATCCCCCGGAAACTTACATCGTACGGACTCATCTGCGGCAATTGCGGCAGCAGACGCAGTGCGTTCAGACTGAACTCGCGGGCATTGGCGCGCACATAGCTGGCGGCGTCGTTCACCAGGAACTTGATCATCTATGCGCGGGGATATATGTATCTTTTCTATATAGAGATAAGGATGTCTCCTCCTCCTCCTATATAATTACCGGTAATAATATTTGGTTCCGTAACCTTGCACACGCACGTTGGAAAGCCGGCGGAGTGGGAAGACAGAGATTCGTTGCGTTGCGGAACGGAGTCCGAGTCGGAAGGGGGGGGTAGAGCCGGATCGGGTTTGGGATTCCCGATAGCTGCTGGGAATTATTACTGGTATTGACTAGCTGCCCCGCCGGCTGCTGGTGTTACACGGCGAGTGTTTAGCGTAAAAGATTTTTCCGATTGTCTGGAATTGTACATTTGTACATTTGCGTGCGAGGGAAATACGGACAAATTTGACGGAAAACAAACGTAAAAAAATACGTATATATATATGTATATGTACAAACAGCTGTCAGACTGACAGTTGGCCCGAGTTGCCAGATCAAGGCGGCCGCCAATCGACTAAGCGTTTTCAAGCCACGATCTAGCTAGATTTTAAATCAAATAAAAAATAAAACAAGGCAGTATCTTTAGTTGTTAACTCTTTCTGGAAGTTAATTTAATTTATTAAAGTTTCCATTTAAAGTGTTCAATTGAGATTGTAGTAAATTGGCAGTCCTGCCGCTATCCCCACCTGCAATATATCGATATATGCACAATCGATATAATTTCAAAAGCTCGAAATTCCGCTTCGTGTCTGTAGCCAAGTCTATAATGTCCTATATATAGCTGAACTAGCAGCGATCGTTGAATGAAAACTTGGAAACTCAGCAACTGTTTAGTGTTTTACTATATAAATGTTATAAAACAAATCGAATTTAGCTTCCTATCTTGTTATTCGCCTAATTTAAATGTTTTTAGCGGTTTTAAGA
The DNA here is from genome assembly GCA_018874675.1 of Drosophila baimaii. Taxonomy (NCBI): domain Eukaryota; kingdom Metazoa; phylum Arthropoda; class Insecta; order Diptera; family Drosophilidae; genus Drosophila; species Drosophila baimaii. The sequence goes on along the minus strand of JAEIIU010055402.1, from coordinate 23,442 downwards.
CAACAAATCTAGCTAGTAACGTTCGATATAATCGATTGGCATGGCCATCGATAATTGCCCGCTGTGTGGCAACGCTGCCTTTATCACACATACTCACACAGTCACAGGTTTTCGCATTAGGAAAAACAAAAAAACAAAACAAAAGACGGCAGCTGAATTCTCGGATATTTTAATTTAGATTTACAAGACAACAGCATCGCAGCAGCATTGGCCGGAAAACAAGCTCCATATTTATCCGGGAATACGGCAAGAGAACACAACCGCAGCCTGGCCGGAACAAGGGCAGTCGAAATACAGCGGACGGAACAATTTGCGTCTCAATCCGCCGAGGCGTAGGAGAACCACAACACTCTCTGTGGGATTGAGTTCCAAGTGCCTGATCGTTTTGTGACACTGGCCGCCACCATGGTGGAGCCCATCTTCGAATATCAATTCCGGCTGATACTCATCGGCGACAGCACCGTGGGCAAGAGTTCGCTGCTCAAGTTCTTCACAGACGGCAAATTTGCCGAGGTGCGTATGCCTTGCGGCCCACTGTGCCATTGTGGGTCAAGTGCGATTGATCTGTGGCGATCGGCGGCGGCGGTCAGTGCAGTTAATGCGTCGATTACATAATTAAGTAACAAACAAACAAATAGACAAAGGAAGGGAGTAGTCGTCGAGATGCTGCCTGCCTTAGTCACCTTGTGTGCGTGTGTGTGTGTGTCGTCGCCTGATAATGCAGGCACAACCAATAACAACAACAACCACACCACCACACAAGGCTGTACAAGGAACAGGGTTGCCACATCAAAAGTGCGCGCAATTTGAAATGATATTTCGATATCACAAGGAGAAATGAAGAAATTATAAATGTATATTATATTTAACATTTAATCGTTAATATTTATTGGTTATAAATAATAGATATGCTTTTTTATATAAATATTTAGTTAAAAAAAAAAAAAGGAAATGCATGTCTTAATGTCTCTCCATCTTTTTTTCCAGCTCTCCGATCCCACAGTCGGGGTGGACTTCTTTGCCCGCCTCATCGAGATGAAGGATGGCACACAAATTAAACTCCAGCTGTGGGATACCGCCGGCCAGGAGCGCTTTCGATCGATCACCAAGTCCTATTACCGCAACTCGGTCGGCGTCCTCCTGGTGTACGACATATCCAATCATGCCAGCTTCGAGCATATACCGCTGTGGATGATGGAGGCACAGCGTCACATTGAGCCCCATCGACCCGTATTCGCGCTAGTTGGCTGCAAGCTGGATCTGATCAATGCAGGCGGCCATCGCGAGGTAACCACCGAGGAGGCGCAGAAGTTTGCCAAGCAGCATGGCCTGCATTTTGTTGAGACATCGGCCCGCACTGGGGCCAATGTGGAGGAGGCCTTCCGCATGGTCACCCAGGAGGTATATGCCCGCATTCGGTCCGGAGAGTACAAGGCCGAGGATGGCTGGGATGGCATTAAGTCGGGCTTTGCGAGGCCCAATAGTCTGGACTTTAATCTCGTGGTGGCCGAACCGGAGAAGTCGTCCTGTTGTTGATTACCCCGCCCCTGTTCCTGTCACTGTCCCGGTCCCGGTCCCAGTCACTGTCCCCCGTCCCCATCCCCGTCACAGTCCCTGTCCCGCCATTGATTTAACCAACCATGTCTGCGTCTACTTGTGTACATTTAAGTGTATCGTATGTGCAGGCTCAGGCCAGACATTTTCGTCACCATGCCCCCATCCCCATCATCCCCCACTTTGTTGACTCTTTAAATCTTGTTTAATGGCCTAGTTTAGCTGAAAAACCAAAACAATTATACATTACTCTTAGTTTCGCTCCTAAGTTAACGTTAATTATGATGACTCACGGGAATTGGTCAACGCGTTTCGTTCCAAAATTGCTACATATATATTATACAATTTTTTGTTTTTTTGTGTTAGTTTATCTCAATTTGTTTTTAACCCTTTAACACGAGAGATACGTAGTTTCCGAGCTGCTGTGCTCCTAACTCATACAACACATAACTCTACGTACACGAAATACGATCGGAATACCTATACATATACTTGAACTTGAAATATAAACGTTTTTATTAATACGAAAACTGGCGGTGTATTTGTTAGTTGAAAGAGTGGAGAGTTTTTTGTATTTACAATATGGTAAGTCTAGTTAATCTAATCGGCATTCAGAAGATAATAATGCACTCCTAGGCTTTTACGCAGTTTTTGGTGCATTTTTCTCAGTTGAAATGAAAATAATAATAATAATTATATTATTTATCAAAAGTTTTGGGTTTATTATGAAGCTATTCTTTTGAAACTAAAGTAACTTTAATAGTTTTAAACCAGTTTTTGGGTAATATATTTACATTTTTACCATTTTTAAAAACTTTTTCAAGTATATTTCTTACACAGATAAAAAAGTTTCTGGCAAAAACGTTTGCTTGACTCAAAAACGAGTTTTCTTGAAATTTTGAAGAACATTCCGATATTAAAGGGTTGAATTAACACCGATTCGGGCTTAAAATGTCAAAATATATATAGGAACTAAGAATTAAAGTCTAGGCTGGCTTAAATTAGCTATAACTATTTAATTCTGAAATTAAGCTATAGAAACTTTAGATTAAAGAGCAAGAGGGTTAGTTTTTATGTTATTTCTCCATGATGTAAGCTAAAATCAAAAAGTAATAACTTTAAATGTTTGCATCTAAAAAATGATGACTTCTTGTTTAAATTCTAGCATTGATTTACTTACAAAAACATTTTTCTGATTCAACTCAACGCCAAAATTCGAAATAAACTTAAAAAGCTCACCAATCTGGCAACCTTGTCGTGCTTTTTGCCTTATTTAGAACTTTGTCGGACTTTACAGTTCGGTCATACTCTCACGAACGGCCAGCTGGTCACGCTGTTTTGCCGTAACTCACAAAAAAAAAGCACGATCTAGCGCGTGCAGCTTAAAATTTCATATATTTTCGGGAACGTAGAAATGGGCAACGTGCTAGCGGCATCATCTGGCGCGAGTGGCGGCGTTGGCGCCGGCGGCCTGGGCCTGGGACTTCCCGAACCGGCGACCCCGCACACCGAATCCGCCGCCAACTCCGCCGCCTCCCCCGCCTCTGGCGGCGACACCTCCCTGACGGATTTCGGTGCGGCCGCAAAGGATGGACAGCTGGAGAATCCCGGCACCGTCGAGGAGCTGCACAAGAAGTGCAAAGGTATGTGGACTTCAGTCACCAGTTGGCCGCCAGGGCCCTACTCTCCGGGTAGAAAGCCGAATTTCGTCCCCTCACTGATGACATAACCTACAACATGTGTGTGCGAGGGAGATGGGAAGAAGTGCGGCTGGTGTTTTTCTTTTTCTTGTTCTTGTTCTCCCCCGGCTCCCCCGCCCCCTCCTGCGTGATTATGTATTATCAGGCCATGGTGGGCCGCCGCCATTCCACCGCCATTGTCACCTTTCCCAATATGTTTTCTCGCTTTTTTTTATCACAGACATACAGGCCATCACCTTCGAGGGCGCCAAAGTCATGCTGAACAAGGGCCTGAGCAACCACTTCCAGGTGTCGCACTCGATCAACATGAGCAACACGGTGCCCAGCGGCTACCGGTTCTGCGCCACCTATGTGGGCACCAAGCAGTACGGCCCCACCGAGGCCTTTCCCGTGCTCCTCGGCGACATTGATCCGTCGGGCAATCTGAATGCCAATGTTATCCATCAGTTTTCGCCTCGCTTGCGCTGCAAGTTCGCCGCCCAGGTAAGAGGGAGTGCCCACAGGTTTATATTCATATAGGATGCTTTAATATAACCCTTCCCGTCACAGGTCCAGGAGTCCAAGATGGCCGCCACGCAGCTGTCGACCGATTATCGTGGCAGCGATTTCACCGCCTCACTGACCGTGGCCAATCCCAGCATATTCACCAATTCCGGTGTGGTCGTTGGCCAATATCTGCAGTCAGTCACTCCAGCCCTCGCCCTGGGCGCCGAGCTGGCCTATCAGTTCGGCCCGAATGTCCCTGGCCGTCAAATTGCATTGGTCTCCGCCGTTGGCCGCTATTCGGTGGGCAACTCGGTGTGGTCGGGGACATTGGGGCAGAGTGGTCTGCATGCGTGCTACTATCAGAAGGCCAGCGAACAGCTGCAGATCGGTGTGGAGGTGGAGACCAGTCTGCGCATGCAGGAGTCGGTGGCCACGTTGGCCTATCAGATTGATTTGCCCAAGGCTGATCTGGTGTTTAGAGGTAAGCGTGCACCATTTACGATTTTTTGTATACGATTGTAAGTCTCTTTGATGCTCTATCTCGCTTGCAGGCGCCATCGATTCCAACTGGCTCATCTCGGGTGTCCTGGAGAAGCGTCTAAATCCATTGCCATTTACGCTCGCCCTAAGCGGACGCATTAACCATGTTAAGAACAACTTCAGACTTGGCTGTGGGCTGATGATTGGCTAGGAGACCATCGCGGGAGCAGCAAAAAACCGACTAGCAGCAGCACCCTCAGACCACACACACACACAACCACACACACACCTACACATACTTCCATCTTAACTATATATCATCAACCGCAAACAACAAAAACAAAAACAATGAGATATACATATATAAATCAGCTGACAAACCGTTTTTATGATGAATCCGTCTGTCGTTTGTGTATAGAGAATGTTCCACATGAGAAGCTTAAGAGAGAAAGAGAGAAAGAGAGAGTGGATCTGAAGGCTTCCCGCCCCTTGAGTCCAGATTATTTCAGCCAGTGAGCCAGTGTGCCAGTTCGTTGTCCGTTTTCCGTTGCCTAGTTTTTATCCCACTCTGACAGGAGACGTCATAGAAATGCGTAGTTCAAAGATACAAGCGAGAAAAATAATTCCACAATTAATTATATATATTTTTTCACTCACACACCACAAAACACAACAACACGCTACAACAACACAACAACAGCCAGAAGAAAACACCACAACAACTACAAAACTGTCACAGTACACTTTAAGTTGCTTCCTATAAAAAAAAAGAGAGATAACCATACGCATTTATTTCAAACAAATTAAGAATGGAACCTGAGAGCAGCGAAATACTAATAAATGCGTATGAAAAATGTATGTTACAAGCTACAAAATTGGTAACAAACTGCTTTAAGTTTATAATTTATAAATTTACCATTAGTTATAATAACAAAAACTTTGTTAAAGCCACTTTTTAATTACCTTGTGAGAAGGGGCGCCACAAAAAGGAGGGAAGGATTATAGGCAGAATTCAGTGGGAGACGGCGCAAATACATAAAAAAAATATAACAAAAATTAAAGGAAGAGAAACCAAAAGAGATCCCAACAAACTCCTTAAAACAAACAAACCCAACCAATGTGTTAAATTTGTGAAATAATTAATTTACATTGTAATTTACCCGTTCCCAAAACAAAAAAAAAAAGAACCATAAAACAACAACTACAAAGAAAACAAACAAGAGATGATAAAAAAAAACAAAATAGGTTTTAGCAAAAAATAAACAATTTAAATACACTCCTTGTGGTTTTTGTTTTACTTGCAAGGGTTTTTCCCAGCAATTCCAACTTCTACTTATTATTTGTTATCTTTGAACTTACAGGTAATTCTCATTAGCATTTATTAGGAGAGTCCATTAGCGTTTTATAAATTATTAACTTATGGTTGCTATGCATTTTATAGCTACTTAGATTGTTTTTAATTTTTAACATAACCCCGTTTATTGTCCATGTATAAACTATATATTATATCAATCAAAGTACCTCTTAAGTATGTGACGATAGCACCTTCAACTCCAAGCATTTCTGGATATTACCTTTTGTGACGATTTAAGGTAATATTAACAAATAGAGAGTACAACTATTATAACTAGTTCCTTTACCATAGTAGTTGCCTTTTGGAGCTCATCGTCACTACGTGGACGGTCGCCCACAGTGAATTTTTTTTATATTAATAGCACTAAACTTAATAATATAATTTAAATGGCATTAGTAACAAGTTCTACAAAGTCAAAGACTATAAATAAACTTGAATAATGTGCTTAATGCACTTTAAGACTTTTACTTATTTTTTGTTATCTGCACTAGCGCCTTTAAACTTACAGGTAATTCTCATTAATATTTATTAAGTGAGGAAAATACCATTTTATACATTTTTAAATAATGGTTACTATGCATTTTTTAGCTGCTTAAATGGAATGGAATTTTTAACATTACCCCGTTTGTTGTCCTCGAATAAACTTTATATTGTATCAATCATAATACCTCTTAACGAGGTGTGATAAAAGTGACGATAGCATTTTTAACTCCAAAATTATCTCACATAAGATTTGTGGCAATTCTTAGTAACATTAACAAAAAGTAAATAGTACAAAATTTAATTAGTTTCTATGCTATGGAATACACTATCGGTGCTCATCGCCACTACGTGGACGGCCATCCACAGTGATATATTTATATTAAAACAACTAAACTTAATAATGATATTAAAAAAATAACTTCTTGAAAGTCAAAGACTTTAAAATTAATCATGAATAATGCGCTTAAACTTTTTAAAGTTTTTCGCAAATTTTGAGCACAATTTTGTGTACTTCCCAGTCATTGGTCGCATATGTTGTTGCCATTTTCTCATTTGCAGTGCAAAAGTCGAAAAGTTCGCATAGAACAAAAAAAAAAAAGTCCAATGTTAACAAAAAAAACAGCAACTTATTGATACCCTGGACTAGGTGAATACAGAAAAAACAATGGTATTATATATATATATATATATATTATACTCGAAGTCTAGTTGGCTAATTAAATCCCCATAAATCCAAAGGACCCCAAAAAGTACACACAGATTTTTCAATAACATATCACAGAATTTGTACTTGGGAATTTTAATGAACTACGCCTAATGCGTTTTACTAAATGGAACCGTTAGCCATAGAAAATAAATATAAATAGAATTTAGTTCCCTAAATTCGTAATATTATTTTTAGGAATCTCAGGAACCCAAAAGAGGCAGAGATTTTCCTGCCTCAACTACCCATTCGATACCTTATCGTTATGACAACAGCAAAAGCAAATTATATGCAAGCAAACTTTGTTCAATCAGCCATAGAAGCGATTCTGCTGTTGCTTTTGTTGTTGTTGTTGTTTTTGTCACTTTGCTAGTGCAGCAGTAGTCGCAATATTGTTTAGATAAGAAAATGTTGCCACTCATACACACATTTTCCGCTTTTCCTGCTTACCCCCTCCCGCTCTTGGTCTCGCTGCCTATCAAAATGGTTTTTGCTCTTGCACATTTTCTTTTCGCCGCCTGCCGCTTCACGTTCTTCTGCCTTTTTGCCAAATGCAATTTGAACTTTGGGAAAAAGCGGCCGTCGCTTCAATGGAGTTTTCCATGCCACCCCCCCTCTCCACACCCACAACGCCTTTGGCCAACAGCGCTCCCCCCAAAAAACCCTTTTTCCTCTGTCCATGCCATTTGTGCGATAAGCAGGACAGCGACTTTCATATTTTGTGAAATTTTCAGCGTTTCCTTTTGCCCCCAGAGAGAAGCTTTTCCATGTTAGTGAGTGCACGATGAGAAAAATGCAAAGAAGTGTGGATTTTTAAAAGAATAAGTAGCTTAAGTGTGATTTACAATCAGCGAATAAATATTTAAGGCTTAAATTTAATGTTCTAAGAATAATTAGGAAACATGTAAACAATTGCGAAAGTCCTATGTACTTGAAACACAACGGAATGTATATGAAAATATATTTTAATGTATCTTTTGGACTCACCTGATTATTCATATAAAGATAATAACATAATAACTCCTCTTTCTGATTGATTCTTTTGCCATTTCCCAATCTTTTTTGCAGTGTGCTTAGAGTATGTAAGCCGCCAAAGCTGTTTTCCAATTCAATTGTCCCATGCCCCAGACTCCAAAATCCACTCATGGCCAAGACAAAGGAAATTTGTGTCCAAAAGAAGAGCGCGAACCAAGTGGGGTCAGCAGCAGCAGCAGCAGCGGGAGCAGCAGCAAAAACTCATTAACATATAAAGTAGCCGCGAGAATTGTGCAGACAAATCTGGTAACTAATTACGCAACAGACGTCCAGTGCCAGGATAGCGTTCCTGACATGGCTCATAAGGCACACTGCCACGAGTGGCGGCGAACTTAAGCCAAACTGCACTTGAGCTGCTGAAATGTTTATTCGCCCTTTGCGTAGAGAGCTCACCCAGTTGGTCAGAAGAAGCGAAGCTCAGTGGCGAGGCTTAGCAAGTAATTAGCAGCTCATCTCCTCGACTCGTCCTTTGGCAGGATTTTAAGCTCGAGATAGAGCGAGATGAGATTTTAAAGCTAAGTTGAAGAAAGCTTCAATTACTTAGGATGATGGTATTCTATTTCGCAGAAACTTGAACCTAATTAGTTTTAATTGAAGCTTAATCGCCAGATTTTGTGACACACTTTTTTTGGAACAGGAGATTTGAAATCTCCAAGTCGAGTTTGTAATAGGAAATCGTAATATATGAGCAAGATTTTGATATAATCTACTTTAGTTAATTTAAATTGACCTTAAATACATATATATTTAATTGCACACTTTTGGGTAACTGAAATGGAGTTTTCAAACCTCCATTTCAATAGAACTCTGATTAAATTACAGAATTTAAACCTATTTTTATATAACTCACTTGAAGTATTTAATATAAACATTTGATTGAACATTTTTGGGTCACTAAAATGGAGATTTAAAAGTATTTAATGTAAACATTTAATGGAACACTTTTGGGTAACTTAAATATAGATTTAAAACCTCCAACTTATGGTGTTTGGACAGATCTTAACCGTAAATCAATAGAACTCTTTACCCAATTTGTTACCAGTACCTTAAGTATTTAATATAAATATTTTACTGCATACTTTGTGGTTGATGTAATATAGATTTAAAAGCACCATTTCATCTTCCACCCTTAGCACAATATTTCAGTATAAATACAACATAGTTTTTCCCTGAAAATTCATATTTAAATGAAATATCTTGCCAATGCCCACATTTTGGACAGCTAATATATTAAGATATCTTTGGTGGCAAACAACCCACGGAAATTCTTCACTGGAATTTATACTTTTGCAGCGCATTCTCGTCTTGTTGTTTACTTAAAACAAATTACAAGCTGAGTGAGAGAAATTAATGAACTTTAAGCCGAGGCAGCACAGCAACTAAGTGCGTGAGCAATTGTCTTTTGCCAGTAACTCAACTCTACCTCTGCAATGGAACGAAAGGCGGGTGTGCGAGTGTGCGAGTGTATGCTGTATGCTTGGCATATTTACGCCAACTTTAGTTATTTGAATTACGTGACTTCAGCAACAGTTCCATGACTGACTCGCACACACACACACACACTCAGACTGGAGTACACAGCCCACACACACACACACAAAGCTTAAACTTTGTGCAATTTTTTAAGCACACACTACTTACTTTACTCACCCGTACTTACTATCTTCGTCTGTTGATTACAGATGCATGTACCATACACGAAAAAATAATATTGGAAAAGGGGAATCCGTATGATGGGGTATATTCTCTAGGAAGAGGGGATTCATAAATGTGCATTTCTAGGGATTTCAAATGATTGCAATAGATGGGTTTTCTCAAAACTTATCATAGCATACTTTTGGGCGACTTAGAAAATTATTTTAAATCACTCTGTTTAATAATGATAATGATTTTTGGGAATCTTCTTACATTTTCTCATACAAAATTGATGGGATTTGTAAAAACTAACTACTTTTTAGAGGTAAATTTATTGTAGCATACTTTTGGGCAGCTCTTAAGGAGATTTTAATTCTCCAGAAATCATTGTATCCTTGATACTTTAATACCTTATGCATTTATTATTTCTTTATCACTAAATCTTTTCTAGTATTTGATTGTTTTTGCAAGAAAGTGTATTAGGTCCTTAGTCTTTATTATTACAAGTCTTCTTCCACCGCCATCTCTGCTTAGGGCCCTTTTGTTGTTATTGCCATTTTTGGCTTTGAGTTTCTAGCCTTAAGCCAAATAAGTGTTTTAGCCGTCATGCAGGAGATAGGAGGAGGAGGCGAACGAGACATGGCAGGGGGAAGCGAAGGAGGAGAGGAACCGGATGTTGCCACGACAGCTGCAGGAAACTCTAACTCACTTACACAAACAGCCAAAGCGCGCACCTTTCGTGTGTGTGTGTGTGTGTGTGCGAGTGTGTGTGTGTGAGCGAGTGTCTGGCCACGTTTGTGTCTGTGAATTGTTGAAAGTTAGCAATAGATTTTTAACGGAAGTTGCACATGTGCGCACGTGTTGCCCCCCTCCGAAAATTTCTTTGGTCCCACGCAGACCACACACCTCCCAGTGTACATATATACACATATCTTACCCCACTTAACCCTCTGCCACCGCAGCAATTCATTCGTCTTCTGCTTTTCCTGCCCACCAAAAAATATTCGGCTTAACTCTTGGCACGTTGTAATTAAGGCTTTGTCTATGTGCATGTGTGTCCGTGTGTGCATGGATGGGTTGGTTGGGTGGTTTGGGTGGTTGGGTGTGTGTGAGGGCGCCAGGCGGTGGGCGTGGCACATCATCATCATTCAAGCGCAGCAAAAGATTAGACCAACCGATTATTGCCTACTGCACGGTAATAAAAAGTTTGTATAAATTATGTGTGTATGGGAAGATTTGAAATCTCTTTATGTAACGTCTAAAAGTATGCTATACAAATTTAAATTCCTAACTTCCTTTTGATTTCGCCAGAGATTTTTGAAGTTGTACGACAAAATCTACAAAAAAACACACTTAAATCTCACAAAAGAACATCTAAAATTATTTGAGGAAATTATTACAGATTTGAAATCCACTTCAGCGCTTCGACACGCGAAGAAGGCTACGAGGGACGACATACAGGCAGCTGCAAGTCTGATTAAAAATTAAATTTGAAGAATCTACACTTTATATACAAATTGTTAAACAATAATAGTTATAGATAAAAATTACGCTGCCTAATTAAAAAACAAAAAAAAAACACTTCATCATTACACCATATTATATTTATATATTTATATATATTAGAATGAAGATTCTTCTCTTTTAAGTGATTTAGAATTTTTTAAATTAAGTTGAATTTTATTCTATTTAAATTCTTTTAAAAATAAAACTTTAAGATATTTTTAAGAAATTGTACCAAACTCTAAGCTTGAAGTGATTTAATTAAAAATTTTGCTAGAGCTTTTGAGATACTACTGAGAGATATAATTAAAAAATATTATAAGGATTCTGTAGATATGTATGTCGAAGTAAATAAAAGACAAATAAAACATTCGCTCTCTTAAATCTATAAAAAATACACCAGTTGACTAAAAAGTATCTAAAACTATGCTATAAAAAGCAACTCTTTGTTTGCTATATTTATTGTGTTCTTAAATTAGGCAACGTAATTTAAGAACACATTAAATTTTGCAAACAAAAATTAAACTCCACTGAATATCATACCTTAAAATATTTTATTGCATACTTTTAGACATATTTTAAAGGGATTTTAAGCCTTTTGTGATTCCCAAATATTTCTAATAATTAAATCCCTTTCTAGATTTACAAAAAACACATCGTTTTTGTTTCGACCAGTGTGCATCTCCATCTTGTTGACTTGAATTCTCCGCGAAGTGATTCTTCTACTTCTGGCAGCGATTGCGTGTGCGCGTCTACTTAACGAAAATTTATGTCCCTACTGCCGCTGACATATTTACCACTTTAACACTGCTCTGCCCGCCTGGATTTGGGATTTTGGATTTCGTATCTCTCCCGGCCCTTGCTTTTGCTGCGGTTAAGCCAATTATGAGGAGGTTCGCAATCCTTAAGTCCAAACAGAGAGAGAGTGGGAATGAGAGCGAGAAAAAAGAAAAGAAGTAATGGGAGCACATTTTCTTTTTGCCGAATTTCCATTTCCCATTAAGATTCAACGAGGGGAACGCGGAAAGGGGTTTTATTTCTGCTTCTGTAGGCCTTCTGCTGGTGACTTTCGGTGTAATTTAATGGAAAAATCGCTGAAGATCCTGTAATGCATAATGAATGCGAGCTGATGGGCATCGCAGCATTGCTCATACGCCTATTTGTCACTCGTTAAGGAGGTCGTCGGCAGGTTGGCAGGGCGGCAATGGGGGGGCGTGGCTGTCTGCTGTCTGGTGTCTGCTGTTTGTGAGTTGTGTGAGACAGCTGGAGCCAACAGACGCTGTCGCCTTCGCTGCCATTTGCGCCTCAATTAGTTCATAAACCTGACAGGGACACGAGCCACCTGGCGGCGGGCACTGGCACTTGCGCTTTCTCTTCTTCAGGAAATACCCTTTAAAATTCGGGTTTCTTTTGAGGGGTATATTTGGTTTTTGACTCATTGGGGTGATTATAAATATAAACTGAAATATTCTTGATATTTTCAAAGTTGTTTAAATTTAAAAATCTATATATACAAGGTTTTAATTTTCTGGTTTTTGTATGGCCAAAATTATATTTTATTTGTAAACTAACAAAGAGTATATTTAACAAAATAAATATTTATTTAATATTAAATTTTATGTATCAAGTAAGAGGTATGCCAAATTCTATATCCTATTTAAATTTTGATTTTTGGGAACTGCTAGCGCACATGTAGATGAGTTGGACTTTGCTGGGCATTGTTTATCCCAAGGATTTATTATTATTTTGCATGTTTCTCGGCTTAGGAATTGCAATTGCAATAGCAAACTGCAGCAGTCAGGTAATAAAACACAGGTGAGCGTGCGCTCCTAAGTATGCAATGCTTTGTGGATTGCCAAATTGCCGGAGAAATGCAATGAACGAGGGGAGAGGCTACCCCCCCCCCCCTTTGAATCTGGTGGTTAGGCCATCCCAGTTCTGTCCCATCCAGTTCAGTTCATAAATAAATGCCTATTGTGCACATTTGATTCATGGATTAGGTCAGCAGATAGCCAGGCGAGAGATGGCAGACTGCTAGGTGAAGTTGTTCTAGTTCTTTTTTAAAAGATTCTGCATTTTATTTTGTATTTCATGAGATATTAACTATTTTTTATTTCAAGAGATATGAGGGTAGATTAAATAGAACGATTCCCTCTATTTATTTAAACTATGTTCTTCAAAGAGTATCTACGCATTTATATAGTTTTTCATTAAAATACCCAATCCACTTACTGGGCCATGACCATCCCTAAGCATAATTTGGGGAAACTAAAGAATTTAATTACTTGAAATGCATTCAATCAATCGAACTAGTTCAAACACCAGCCAAGCAGCATCACATCAATTTAGCAATTTAGTCTTTTGCCTTAACTTCAAAATCCCTCCTTCCTTTTGCTCAAACCAAAAGCAAAATAATAATTAAATATGCTCGACTGGAATTGTCAATGAAACGCAAAACCAAAGGACAACATCGGAGAAGGAAGGACACGAGGAGGGTGCATAAAAATTGTGTGTGCTTGTGCTGCTGCTTTCGGCTGCATCATAAATAAATGTTTATTGTGTTCAAACATTGATTCATGGACGAATGTCGTAATGGATTCGAGTTCGATGTCTGCGAATCCTTCGGGCTGCCTGCTGCCTGCTGCTCCGGCACCCTGCACGCCTCGTCCTCGGCGGTGAATTAAGATTCAATTGTCTGCATTTCAAAGTTGTCAATGTTCATTATCAATGGAACAAACGTATCAGGCGTAGACGTGGCTATCGATGCGCCCTTTTCGTCCTTTCGTCCGGCGTCTTTTGTCTTGCATTCGCTGCCAGATTTTTGGAGAGTGAGGCAAAGGACAGTGGTAGGTGGTAGGAAAAAAATAAGTTAAAAAAAAACAAGAGAATAAAAAAATATAATTAAAAGAAGAAAATAAACTGGAAAAATAAATTATATTTAATTAAATCGTTTACATAAATAACACTTTCATTTTCATTTATAAACATTCTTTAATTAAAATTCATTCTCACATTAAGTTTAAATACGAGTAGGAAAAGCTAACTTCGTGCGAAACCGAAGTTTATATACCCTTGCAGATAATTTGTTACTTATTATATAAGATTTTGATAAAATATAACATGTATAATGTAAAACGTATACAAAATGTAAAATTCATAAGTAAAATATGAATTTAGACCGATCTTTCCTATGGCAGCTATAAGATATATAGATCCGATTTCAATGAAATTTCTAGAAGGTGACTAAAATTATATTATAAAGGCACAAATAAAGTTTCATTCAAATATCTTAAAAAATAGCGAAAATATGCAAGTTTTTCCATATTGTTCCTATGAAAGCTATATGAATTAGTTGTCCGATCTGGCCCGTTCCGGCATATATAGCAGTAAGAGTATATAGAAGACTAAATGCAAAGTTTCATTCAAAAATCTTTAAAACTGAGAGACTAGTTTGCGTAGAAACGGACAGACGGACAGACGGACGGACAAACGGACATGGCTAGATCGACTCGGCTGTTGATGCTGATCAAGAATATATATATATTTTATACGGTCGAAAATGACTGCTTCACTGCGTTGCAAACTTCTGACTAAAATTATAATACCCTGCAAGGGTATAAAAAGCATTACCAGGCACGTTGTTTTAGCCCCTAGTTTGTCAAATGGCATGACTAAAGTATATAAGGTAGTCTAAGCTTTTTTGAGGACTCTCAGCATTTTCAGAGACATGTGGTAACACGATAGAGCAAGCATTGAACGAATCAATAAGAGCAGCTTTCTCTATTAAGACTACCTTATACTATTCTACTCTCACTTAAAGTCCGCCAATTTACGGGACTTAGCCAACGCCTTATGCCTGCGCTCTTCTATAACGTCATGCCTAAGAGAGCGCAAGCAAATTTTACCTTTTCGACAAGATCTTCTTGCTCTCTTCTTCTCTTATGCACGCCAGGTAAGGGCCAAGCAGCAGCAACAACAACAACACATACTTAGTAGTGATCGATAGAGTTCTCTTGAGCTGCACTTTGAGAGAGCTTTTTTCTGTTCTCTTCGGGTGCAATTAAGAAAGCAAAGCTCGTAGATTAGAGTGAATGCATATTTTAAATTTAATTTTATTTTCTCAATTGGCTGTCTCATTCATTCTTTCTAGCCAAGATTTGTTCTACTTACGCAAAAGGACTAACCACTGTGACTTGAAGTTGATTAAGATAATTTGGGCGAGAAGTGAACCTAAACTGGCCATTCCAGAGACCTGGTCTCTCTCTCTCTCTGCCCAGGCCAGCCTTTGGCTGAGTAACGATGCAACTGGACAACTGGACAACCATTGCAGGATATCCGAGGGCTGGGGAGAGGGGCTGAGCAGATCCTGCGAGTACAGTCCTGAGCAATTGTTGTGCCCCGCACATTTCGCTGCACATTTGTGCGCTTAATGGACTTCGTATGTCATTTTCAAATTGCAATAGACTTTGAACGGGTTCGAAGCTGAAGCTGAAGCTGAAGCTGGAAAAAAATGTCACACGCAGAAGGGCGAAGGACGGGGCGAACACCCAGCATTTATCTGTCCATCCATCTCTCTCATTCAGTCTCCCTGCCTCGCTCGCTCGCTCTCTTTTGCAAGGATAACTGTCAACGGCAGGCGTGTGTGTGTGAGAGTGTGTGCTTGTGTTGTGTGTGTGGTGTGTCTCTGTATCTGTGTGAGAGCTTCGAATAGCGCTAAATGACCGCAAAGTGTTTTCATTATTTGTGGCTGCCAACAATTTATATCGTTCATTTAGGAATTTCTCTTTTTACACTCTCCACTGGGCATGTGTGTGTGTGAAAAAAGGGATGCCAGTTACAGTACACTGTCAGAAAAGGTGGATTTTATATAGAAGCTAAGAGCTCTTAAGTAAAGAGAGAGTCTTAACTCTTAAAAAGGCAAAAGCCTAGCAGGTAAGCTACATATTTTGTAGACTTGATGCAGTTACATGGTCGGGGAGCTTTTTTAAACCCTTGCAAGGTATTATAATTTTAGTCAGAAGCTTGCAACGCAGTCAAGGAGTCATTTCCGACCCTATTAAGTATAAATATTTTTGATCAGCATCAACAACCGAGTCGATCTAGCCATGTCCGTGTGTCCGTCCGTCCGTCTGTCCGTTTCCACGCAAAACTAGTCTCTCAGTTTTAAAGCTTTTTTAATGAAATTTTGCATATATTCTTCTATATACTCTCACTGCTATATATGTCGGAACAGCCGGAATCGGACCAAAATATCATATAGCTGCCATAGGAAAGATCGGTCTAAATTCATATTTTACATATGAATTTTACATTTTGCATACATTTTACATTATACATGTTATATCTTATCAAAATCTTTTATAATAAGTAACAAATTATCTGCAAGGGTATATAAACTTCGGCTCCGCTTGAAGTTAGGTTTTCTTACGTGTTTTTCTTTAGAAAGTTGAAATAAAATTCGAAATAAATACAATTTTTTGCTTAGTGTAGTACACAAAAAAAAGGAGTCACCCGGCGGATCAGCTGAGAGGACCCTGGTCTTGTGCTGCGGCCAGTGACTGTGGCTCTACTCCTGTCCCCCCAAAAAAATTCCCATCTTCCATGGGTCCATGTCCTGGAACCGCATGTGCATGGCTTCATTATCGCGCTCTCATCGGGTGGGAAGTACCCAGTGTACTCAGTCTGGTACCCAGCTCCATACCCATCCCTATTGCCATCCCTTTGCCCAGTCTCCGCCGCCATCATCATCATCAGCATTATCGTCTTCACTTACAGTCGCATTGAAACTGGTCGTTAGAGCAACAAAAATGCCATCTCAACTTTTATTCGATTTGCGCGTTTCGCTTCACAAGCGATTTATCCAGAGAGCCACTATATGTGTAGTTCAGACTTGGCCAAAAAGGCACTGAGATTTAAGCGAAATTATCTTATATTTTTTTTTAGTTAGTTATAAGCATTAATTGGGGAAGGTTTAGGATCTAAATTGTGGAATAAATTTCACTAGTGGATAATCTCTGGGTTAAGCTGCAGGATGTTTTGTTTTAAGAACTATTTCATTTGTAAGATCTCCCAGTCTTGGCTTAACTGTCATTATTAACTTAAAAATTCTACTGATGATTTACCTATGAAATAAAAACAATGATATTGAGAGATGCTATATAAAATATTTATTAAAATTAAGTCAGCCTAGTAGCTATGGCTGCCTTAGTTTATAACTTAAAGCCAACAGTTTGTAAGTAAATAAATAAATAAACAAAACGAATAAACTCTAAATTGTTCAATTAATTATGTATAAATTAGACCACCTTAATAGCTTTGGCTTACAAGGGTAACTATCGTTACTTTTGACCAAAAAAACTAGATGGCTAAAAACAAACTGCCAAACTCTATTTTGCAGCCCACGAAGCAACAGTCCAAACAACTGCGACGACTGTGCCGGACAGTTGGACAGTGTTTTGTGTGCAGTTTATAAATGTCGATGACGATGACGATGGGGTTGAGGATGGGAATGGTGATGGGAATGGGGATGGGGATAGGGTTGGCTATGCTGCGGTAAGGAGGAGACGAGGACAGGAGCGGGAGTGATGGCGTTGGGTACTCAGGACTCGGCGGTTAAAGTTGCTTGGTGCGGTAAATGCCAGCGACCAGAGGAGGCGGCTGAGGTTGTCGATAATGGTCGTGGCGTTGACTGTGGCCTTGTTGGCGGTGCCTGTTTTTCTATGGCTCTATTGCTGTGTCCCCTCGCTCTCCTTTTCTCACTCATTCTTTTCGTCCTTCCACAAACACACAAATACACACACACATCCACTCACTTAGACAGTGGTGTGTCCAGTGCGTCGATGCTGGGAATTTTAGTTGATAACGACACACATCAGCCGGAGTGGTTGTTGCTTCTTCAGCTCCTGGTGCTGCTCCTGTTCCTGCTGCTGCTCTTGCCTCTGCTTCTGCCTCTGGTCCTGCCTCTGCTCTGGTCTCTGCTCCTGCTCCTGTCTCTGCTCCTGCTCCTGGTCCTTCTCCAGTTCCTGCTTCTGCTCCTGCTGTTGTTGCAATTGATGATGGTGTCGTTGTCGCCTCCTACACTGTTAAAATAATACTTTGCTTCAACCTTTGATTATTATGACATAAACTGAAGCAATAGTAGAGTTTAAAATACCCAAAATATCCAAGGATTCAATAAAAAAATTACTAAACACATTTTCTGTCAGTGCTGCGCATCATTGTTGGTGTAATTGTTGTTGTAATTGTTGTTGTAATTGTTGTTGTAATTGTTGTTGTAATTGTTGCTGTAATTGTTGTTGTAATTGTTGTTGTAATGGTTGTTGTAATTGTTGTTGTTGAAGTTGTTAATATTAGAGTGTTGCTGTTCGAGTGTCGCTGGCAATTGAGTGTTTGGCTTTGAATCGCAAGTGTCAATTGGTGAAAATGTTTATTTTATGCGATAGCCACACCCGCCGATAAGTAACCGGGATGGGTATCGTTATCGTAGTCGGAATCGAAATTGGTGTAAATATCTTATCTGGCCGATAAGCCGGCAAGGCTGCAATCGAAATGACAATCGATATCGTAATGCAATGGCAATTGCAATTGTCAGGCCATTCAATTGCGACTTTTTATTGAGTCGTTTGTCTCTCCTGTTTGGTGGCCACTCCTTGGTGCCAAGGGCTCATCCTCCTGTTCCTCCTGCTCCTGGGGGACAGTCATAAATTTTGGCTGGCTGGCAGACTTTTGCAATAGAGAAAATCGGCTAGCAAAGGCGGCTATAAGTTTATTCCACTCAATTGAATTGCAATTTCGGTTATTTTTTCCCCCAGAAAAGCGGATGCATTGCATCTTGCTGCTCCATTCCCTTTGAGCAGATGATAAATGCTTCGTTTGTTTTTTTTATTTAAACATTTTGTGCGTGTGGTTTTTATTTTTGGTGACTCTGTAATGTTTCCACTCAATTTGTGATGCATTCTCAAGGGGTTTCTTAAGGTTAAAGAAGCTGTGAAGATATTAGAGACTAGTTTGAAGTATTTCTAAATAAAGTTCTCCCATGGCTGCTTCTCATTCCCCTCTTGGTATGGCTATTACTTATCCCGGGATAAGGTTAATGTAACCAGATAATTACATTAGCCACGCTCAAAAGTATGGCCCGGGCTCATTAAGGCCGCCTTCGGCGAGGGGTATACTGGCAAAAACAAATCTCGGCACAAAAAAAATGCATAAAATATTTATGCGAGCTGGGGATTTAAGCCAGGAGGAGATGTCCTTCCTCCCCCCCCCCTCTGCCTCTGGCCTTGTCGCGCCGCTTATTGATGAGGCCATTTTGAGGGCAACAAGGCTATTTATTATGATGCCATGAAACAGGATGCAAGGTCCTCCACAGCCGCAGTATCTGCAATAATTGCTGGCAGCAAGTAAATCCTAAAACCAGGAGCTTCATTAGTATCGATTATGCGTTTAACGAGCCCTCAAGCACAGGGAGGATGAGGAGGAGCAGGAGGAGTAGAAGGAGCAGTAAGAGCTGGAGGAGCAGGAGGAGCAGGAGGAGCAGGAGGAGCTGGAGGCTAAGGAGAAGCAGGTCGCTGCACATAATGATTGTCGCCATAAATGTCAAAATACCCCAACGGTACCGAGGAGCAGCATTTATTGAATAACTTTATTGATTTATACGACATTTTCTTCCCTCAGCCAATCCAGTCTGGGGGAAAAAGATATCTGGCCTGGCCTGGCCTGTATTGTAGATAAATACCTACACCTCAGTGTGTGTGTGTGCGTCTGCAATTTCCACAACTTTTCGCAGTGCCAGCAATAAAACAAATGGTATTTTACAAAAGAAACTTTTTCGCCAGGACCTCTTTTTATCCACCGCCCCATGCTACTACTTTCCATAATCAAACTTTACACATTTACAGCGCGAGTGGAAATGATTTTTAGTTTCAGTTCACTTAAACAGGGAAATCCTGCGGAGAAAGGTACTAAACGGGAATCCTGGAAAATACCAGGATACGAAAAGTTTCAAGAGCTACAAAGGAACCTAATAATAATTACTTGTATGGGCTTAAGAAAAGAGAGAAATGTCTTGAGAAGCTATAAACGCAAACATTTAAATATTATTATTTTATTATTGTATAAACTGGGGACTTAATAGCAGTGGTAATTTTTTTTATTTATAAATGACAAGCTATTGGCTATAGGAGAACTTGAAGGAATGTTAAGCCAGGCAGGCTGGCAGGCAGGCAGGCAGTCTGGCAAGGATTCCCCTCAATTTCAAGCAATTTGTCTGACACTTTTCTTGGCCATCCGGCGTCCGAAAATGATTTTTCATGCATTTTTAAGTGAAATTTCATTTGGCGAGCAGAGCAAGTTGTTTGGCCAAAGGCCCGTGACCAGGCCCAAAGCCAAGGATTCAGCCAAAACGCACTCGCAATGGCACTGGAAGAAAAACATATCAAAATTGAGAGATTTATTAATAATAAAAACTATACAGACCATTCAAAGGTATAATTAATAATATTTATTGATATTATTTCTTAATTTTATATTTTCCTGTTATATTTAATTAAACAATTTATATTAATTTTTCCTCTGCATCTTTCTGGGCATCTGGGTGGGCAAAGTTTTGGGGCTGCTAAACTTTGGGAAACGTACGGGTATCAGTGGCAGCAGGAACTCGACTCGACTCGACTTGCGACTCGCAATTTGAAGTGGCTCAAAGCGACTCCAGAAATTTGTTCGCAAAGTCGTCCTTGCCCTGGGACTCCTTGCAACTAGTTGCAATTTGTTTGCCAAAGTTTTAACACCATTTAGTCGGTTTCACATGAAGACAATTAAGCGAACGATTAAATTTATATTATCAAGGGATAAAGTTGCTCTCCATATCTGTGTGTGTGACTCTGTGACTTCTCTGTCTCTCTGGCCATATCTTCATATCTTTGCCCAACTTTGTCGGCCTTGTAAACATATCCTGGCCCCCCAAAAAAGGCGAGGGGAAAATGGAAAAGGACATGGACATGGAAAGGCCAAAAGGACATGGAGTAACTGAAACAGAGACAAAAAAAACTCGGTGCGATTTTAATATTCATATTCGCATTTTCAGCTTGCATTATTTTTTTTTCAAGGCCCCCATAGCTCACGGCCTTTTGGTCCTGCCGGGGCCACTACGCCCCCCCCCCCAGGCTCATTAAATACACATTAAAGTTTAATTATAAACATTTTGCTCTTGCACTTGGCAGCAAAATGGCCCCGAAGGGATGGCAGTTCCCGGAGTCCTGGGCGCCAAAAAGTGGCGAAAAGCGCAAGCGAAAGTCAAAGCAATTTAACCTCTTTGCACTCTTTCATCCAGTACCAATGGCATATTGACTGCAGTTTTCTATTTGGAATATTTAAATAAATAAATATAGAAGCGGTGTAAGCTAGTTGCAGGTGATTTTATTAATTTAATTCAAGTTTAGGTGGAAAAATTGACAATTACATAAAATATAAGTAAGAAGTTTATATGGTTTATAACGTTTATTTCAAATTTGTTCAATTTGAAAATTGTATAATAACATAATATTTAAATAAAAACAGGTATAAATAAACAAGACCAAATACTGAAGTATATATAAATATGGGATGTATTGGCCTCAAGGTGCAGGAATATCCTATATAACAACCACTGCAAAGAGCGCGCAATCAACGAGTAAAGGCGACGAGATCAAAAACAGAACGAGTAAAAGTGACGGTTAAATGAAAAGTAAGGCGACGAGATCAAGAGCAGAAAGAGTAGTAAAGACGAAGAGTAAATATAGAAAAAAGGAACGAGATCAAGAAAAGAACGAGTAGTAAAGACGGTGAGTAAGCGTTAAATAAAGCGGTAAACTCAAGAACAGAACAGTAAAGCGACGAGTAAGGTCTACGATATTGGAAACGAAAAATCGAAAAGTTAAGACGACAAGTAAACGGAAAATAGGCGAAGAAATCAAGGTCAGAACGAATAAAGCGAAGAGTAAGAATTACGATATTGAAAACGGAAACGAGGGCGAGCCAAAGCGACGAGATACGAGCAAGCCTGAGCCTGAGCCTGAGTTAAGTCTTTAACATTGATCAAGTTTCCTTTTTCTAATTTAAATTAATATATCAAATTATCCATAAATATATTATTACTCATAAAAAATGTGAATAAATTATAAAGTATATATTTATAAACTATATAATAACCAATTACCAAGGACATGGGCATGCTCGGCTCGGATTGTAGCGCACGAGATTCGTAATGGCCGCACTTTGCATGTCCTGCCCCTACATTCCCTTTTTGTGGGGGGTGAGGTCCTTTCCAAATGACTTTTATAAATGCCATGAATATATATGCATACTGTAGTTTTTGTTGTTATTTTCGTTTGGTGATGGGAGGCAGGGTGCGTGGGCTCCTACATAATTTTTAACGCAGCATTTCCTCTTGGGGGAAGGCGTTGGGTAAAGCGGAGGGAGGCCGATGTTTTTCATGGGGGTGACGTCCTTCAGCTGGCCCTTGCAGTTGGCCATTTAACATTTCACATTTTCACATTTCGCACTTTGCACTCGTGCAGCTAATTTGGCCTTAGCCACCAACATTTTCCCTTTTTCCCACACAGAAAGAAAAATATATTTATATATTAATTAATTAATAATAAATATTTATATAAATATATATTTAAATATTAATATAAATATATTTAAATAAATCTATATAAATATATATTATAACAAAAACATTAAAGGAATTCATTACATTCTGGAAATTGGTTAACATTTACACCCAACTCGCTAGTTGAGAATTATAGTGCTCCATTTATACCCAACTCTCTAGTTGAGAATTATAGTGCACCTCCAGGCGAATGCTGAGGGGGCTCCCTGCGTGCCTGGACTTGTACTTTCCCTCTAATATCCTAAGTCAAACCTTTAGTTACTTAATAAATTAGTAAAATTCCTTAATGTTAGCTTAAAATTTAGCTTGAAAATATTCTCTAAACATTGTAAGATTTTTAAAAATATTTTTTCACTGTGCACTTTCCACTTGCCTCGCCTTTTTGCTTTGCTGGGCGGAAAAGTCTTAAAGTTTTTCGGTCTTGGGGACGCACAAACAAAAGTGCTAATAAGCTTTAAACAAAGACACAAATGGAATATCCTTCGAGTCGAGGACAATGCCGATGCTTATCGGCGTTTAATGCGGTGGCTTTTCCTCCCAGACCACCACCGATTCTAGCATTTCGTTTTTTTTTTTCGTTTCTTCCTTTCCCCGCTGGCCAGGAAAGGGATACACATTCAATATCGTTTTACTTATCGTTTGGCCATAAAAATTGCCAGCCCAGAAAATTGTTTAGTCCTTTTGGCATGTCTGGCACTTTGAGAGATTGGCCAGCTCGGCGTGAGCGCAGGAGGAGGAAATAGAGATAGGGGTTTAGTGGATTGGTTTGTAGTTCGTCCATCCTCTCTTATCCTTATCGCGGGGATATTTTGCTCCTTTTTTTTTGGTTGCTGTCTTTATTTTTGGTTTGGTTTTTCGG
>JAEIIU010055400.1:0-13559 GCA_018874675.1 Drosophila baimaii | reverse complement strand
AGATGACTCCTTCACTGCGTTGCAAACTTCTGACTAAAATTATAATACCCTGCAAGGGTATAAATATAAAGATTAGTAAGAGTAGTATTTGTATTTGTTGTATTTAATAGTTATCTCTCAAAGTAACTCACGTAAAACCAGACAAGAAGTTCTTTGCTTAGTGTTTAATTCTCTGTTCGAATTGCAACCATAAAATCTCCTAAAAACAAATCTTATTTTCAGCTTAATAAACTTTTAAAAATATAATATATATTATTATTTTCATTTAGTAAAAGGACAACTTGCCAGCACTATGCTGTAGCTCCACAATTATATGGCGTTGTGGTGCTGGCCACCCCTTGAAGTTGCTTATCGGCGGCCTGCGGTTTTGTTTTTGTTGATTTAGTGGGGCAGCCTGTTGAACTTTTCGCTCCAGTGCGGCGCGACAGTGGACACAGGACACACCCAGTCCCCAAAGGGGCGTTCCACTTGGCACCGCAACTCCTTGAACCACTTCACAATGTCCCCAAACCCATTTAATTCTTATGGTCATAGTTTGTTTGCATATTTCCTGTGGTTTGTTGTCGGGGAGTACAAATATTTGTATACCAGAAATTAAATTGTAGTTTTTATAATTTACTTAGTGGAAACTATATACTTAATATATTTTTGTTATGCTCTTAATGGAATTTTAGAAACAAAATCGAAATAAACTAAAAAGAGGTCTCAGCAGCGACACCTACCAAAAGGAAAACTATGAACTTATTGGTGGCGCCATCTATGTATTGATTTCTTACATTAAAAGCTGTGTAAACATTATGTAAAATTTAAATGTATTTTACACGTTCGTTGGTGTCGTGAAATCATATAAATGTCAATAATACGATGTCAAACGATGTAGAAAGTGGACTTCGGGGCGCAGAAGGCCCGTTGAACGCTATATATTCTCGATTCATATGGAAATTTTTATATATTTACGGATAACAAATCAAGTTTGAATGCATCAGTATATATTGTGCCATAAATTCTTACCCTATTATTTAAAATAGTGTGAAAAACAGATGTAAAGATTTTGTTTTTATTTTTTACATGGTCCCTTGAATTATTTTTCTGAGTTTAACAAAACTATTTTTAAATATAAATAACTACAAAAAAACATTATTTTAAATAACAATTTTAAAGATATCAATGTTACCAAATATTAACCCTTAACTCTAAATTTATGGCTTTAAAACCATTTAATTCACATTAAGAAAAATGAAAAGTAAAGTAACCGCAGAAAAGCTCTCGTTGGCCAATGTTTTTTTCAATGTTCAGTTAATTATTTCAATTAATTCGGGGCTGAAACACCTGTGACGCAATAAGGCAACGACTGTGCTCCACCGGATTTTCCAGCGGCGCCTCCTTGAACCTTCGCCAGGCAATTGAGCAGTTTTCATTTCCAAGGGGAAAAACTGGATAGCCAGATGAACGGAAACGAAATTGATTGGCACATGTACATATGGTGTGTGTGTGTGTGTTGTGTGTGAGGAGTTTTGAACAGCTCTCCGCTTCCATCTCGACCATCTCTGCCAGCGACAGCCAGTGACGCCAACGCCAACGCCAGAAAGTAGCTGCAATTATGCAATCAGTCGCCAGCTCGCCGGTCGTTTGCATGTCCCAGTCAATTGGCGAGCGTGACTGGAGCTGACCGAGTGAGGCAAGTCGGGCTACTGGCACTCCGATCTCCGTTGATCCACATAGTTAGCGGCTAATCCGACAAATATTCGCTACCATATGGGAGTCCGGGAGTCTGTCTTTGTTGGTTTGAAGAGTCCGCCGTGGGTGGTCCCAAAACATAAGTTAGAAAAAATATTTCCGGCGGTTTATAATTACTAAAGGATACATTCGAATACCACTTGGTTTTTTTTTTAAATTATATTATAATATATTTAAATAAACATGTAAAAGTCGAATATATTGAAAATAAAGAGGCATTTGAAGGTAAATATATTTCTGGTTTGCTTTTAATGGAAAATATACGATACAATACATCATCATCATATCATTTATTATAATTTAAAATGAGCGTAAGCTTTCGGATTAAAAAGAAAATCTGCAGCATAAAAATATACAAATATACATTTCAGTTTTTATTTCAACTAACTAAAGCTAAAATCTTGCAATATTTTTCCTTCCCAAGTAGGCTTGGGCCTTTGTTTGCTTGACAGTTTGTTTTCACCTGGAGCTCATTTCGTTAGAACATCATTACACTTCCAGTTTTTGTAGAGCAAAGGTCTATTACAAAATTTCCAGAATATATTTCAATACATTTTTTAGATTTTTATTTTGTGAAAATTTTAAAGTGCAAAATTTATTGTTTTAAATATGGTCAGTGTAAGTACAAACACAACCAAGAGAGAACATTGGTCCTTCAGAAATGTATTTAAGCATTTAAGAATGTTCCCTCTTTCTTTATTCAATGGGTTTTCTTATTTTTAAATCGATTTTAACTCAAAATAAACAGACCACGGGAAAGATGTGCAAGCCTAAACGGAAGCCTGCTTGTAGCACCGCTAAGGGTAGGGCTAAGTGCAGCAAGCCTGGTCCTGTGACGAATAATGCTTTTTTAAACTTTTTGCGCTCCTTTCGCAAAAAGAATTGCGGCCTTAAGCCAAGAGATTTGTTCGTTAAGGCCGGGCGTGCCTGGAAAGCTCTGCCAGAAAGCAAGAAGGACAGATATCGGAAAATGGTAAGTTACGCCATATTGACCCAATACTGCTAGTTTCTAACTGAATTATATTCATTTTCTCCAAAGGCGTGTCGTGTTACAAAAAGCCCTCGCCACAAGCGGCGTCGTATATGTAAAACTGCCAAGAAATGTTAATGAAAGCCGCTTCAATGCATGGTAAGATCACGTCGGATTTCTAACAACGTATTTTTTATAATGCAATTAATGCATTTTCCTCCACAGGACCCTGCCAGCCCTCGCCAAGTGCCACATTTACAATAGCCGTCTGATTTGATCGAGACTAGATCTTCTTTGTGGAGGCACACTTCCTGACCCATTTTTTCGATTTAATATAAATTATATATTTAGACCATTCAGATAAAGCACACAGAGTTTGGAAATTTTATGGTTTCTGCTTTATGGGAGGGTACAAAATGTATATTTATTTATATAGGAAGGCTTAGCCGGGGGTATATGTTACTTAAATCTATTTTTATATTCATTCGAAATTTCTATTCTATTGTTGAACTTAGGGATCGCTAATAATAACGACTTTAATAATAATTGTAACCTTTTACTGAACAACTACTCAATCGTTTTGATTCTTTACTTCAAAGGAGACTTGATCTTAATAAAATAAATAAACAGCTAAAATATGTATTTATTTTAATATTAACATTTTGAAAAGCAAGTGACATTTTGGTGACGTTTATTATTGACAATTCCCTTTATTTAATTTTTGCTGTGACTATTCTGTCAACTTGTTAATTCCTTCAAAAGTTTAGTGTCAAAAATGCTTTAACTGTCACTTAGACATGTATTTTGGAGAGCGAAAACTATATAGGAATGTGGAAGTATGAGATTTTCGTATATTTGAAGCCACAAAAAAAACAAACCGGAAAAATACCGGCTAATTCATATCTTTATCAAACTGCACTTTATTTTGTTTTCCTTATCTAAAAGGTATTAATTTATATATGGTCAGTCGGACTTCCTTCTGTTCCGATTATGACACCCTCTATTTATTTAATGGACTTAGGATATACTTCGCTAAAAAGCTATTTACTTAAGTGGCAAAAACTTAAAGCAACCTAATGTTTACTTCGTCAACTCCAATGACGTGTTATTTGCTCAATTTCAAGCCCAATCGCTTGGCTTGGGTCAGCGAACTCGAAGTGAACCAGTTTTTCACCAGCGACTTGCATTTCCGCAACTGTCCAAGTGACCCAAGCCAGGCGCCAGAGCGTCTCTGATTATGTTTTATTTAAAAATGCTGACCAAATAAATGGAATGGACTATCGAACGACTCTATTTGGGTATGCAAATGACACATCGAAGCGCCGCCGATGGCAGTGGGCCATAAAAAAGAGACATAATTCATGCATTTGCATTGTTTTTGGTCATGAATTGCATGCGCAGTTCGTGCCTTAAGTCTTTCGTTTCGGTGTCAACACCAGGGTGACCTTCAGGCGAAATTCGTGTTCAATGAGCTGATAATCGTGCAGCTAAAAGTGTAGTGATTTCCCAGAATTGCACTTGTGCGGAAACTGTAGCAGAGAGGGAAAAAAGTGGGAAGCGTTCACTTAAGGCGCCCACCAAACTGGCGAACCAGATTGGCCTTATATGGGACTGCGGCCATGTGACAGCCAGCCAGCCAGCCACCACATCTTGTGGCTCACGCACTTTGTCAAAGCAGTTCGTCCAGCTTCCTTGGCGGCATTTGCTTATTTTTCGGTGGCCAAGCAGGAAGCCGAACTCAATCGGAAGTAAGCTAGCTAGGAGCAAAAAACAAATAAAAAAGGTGTCAGTTCATTGGCATGTGTGTGATTTGGTTTGAGTTTGGGACTCTGTGGGCGTTGGCCACGCCTCTGGCCGGACAGAGTTATGCAGCCCCACACCCACACCCACACACACTCTCCCCCCGAATGGCCAATAGCCATTCCGGGACAATCTGCGATCGCTTTGGCAATCGTTTTGGCAATTCAAATCAGCCAACGCGCCAGAGAGCTAGGAAATGCATGCCAAATGTTGCTCTAATTTTCATGCCGGAACCGATTGCAGATGCAGGCTATGCACAGCGAAAAGATATCTTATAAAAATGTTGTAAACAATTGAGCCGGGGTATTTGCATAAAAAACTAGGTATGGAGTGTATTGCTTAACCATATATTTATATATTGTTATTAATTAAATATTTAGTGATGCATTCAGTAGCCTAAATAAATATAATTGCTACCCTCCCTTAGATAAATCCATTTTTGCATGTTTCGTAGAGAAAGCTTAAGAGTTATTTACCATGAAATAATCGATTTGTTGTCTTATATTTTATTAGTTTTTGTAGAAAAACTAGGGCGGACTCACGAGTTAAGTTGAAGTCGCGTTTTAAAATGGTTCGTGAATGTTTTAGTAGACCAAATTTAGTATTAATTAGGGTATCCGCCTTCCTAAATTATTATTTAAGTGATTTGTCTTTGATAATAAATATTTTAAGGCATAATGTAACAGTTTACTATACATAAGATTTTATAATATCGTGTTTTCATATGTTTTTATGCGTTTTAAATTATATTACACATATTTCTTCGGTTAACAAAATTCGTAGAACCTTTTTTAACAAATTATTTAATATTAAGCAATCCACAATGCATATTAAATATATTTCAGATATGTGAAAAAAGACCTGTATTATAAGTTTACCAGCTTATCGTTTGTACAATTTAAATCATGTTAAATATATTTGTTTGGTGTTTAAGTTACAGATGTAACTGTGAAGTTTATTTGGCATTTTTACACTTAATTGTTGTTTAATCTTTTTATTTCTGCGTTGTTTATTTTCCGTGCAGACACCACTGCAACAGCAAATACCCTTGTTGCCTCCGCACACATTGACCGATTACCGCCGACGATAAGATGAATAATCATGAAAGGCATAAATAAATAAAAAATAAAACTCCACATCACATCACTCTGCCAGAGCCCCACACAGCGAGAGAGAAGGAGGGGAAAGGAAAGTAAAAGTGGTTCAACACCGTCTGCGATTTGGAGTTTTGTAGTTTCAGTTTGCAGAGTAAAAGCTAGAGGAGATCGAGCAGGAGGAGGAGGAGGACATGGTCTAAACTGAACGCATGGCCATGGGCAAGTTGTTACGCATTTCAGTCCAGTTTTTCTTTGCGGCTGCACTTCCTGAAAGGGGACTCTCTATATGTATGGTATCTATCTCAAATTGATGAATATTAATATGATTTTCGGTTCGCTTGTTGGTCGGTGGTGTGCTGCTGCTTGGCTGTGTGTGTGAATCACGTTTTGGCACTTCCTTGTACGGAGGGTGGAACTGGCTGTCAGAGGAGGGAATTGATGGCCAGGCCATTAAGGGTGAAAGGATTGAGTGAAAGTCCTCCTAGACAGCAGAGAACTCTTAGCTATACCCATTACAATTTATATCTTAATTTATGCTTATTATGCAACTAATTAGGCACTTCCCACTAAGTGTAACGGAACCCCAGTGCCGTCGACACACACGCACCTGGAACTCCACAGGCGGCTAGCCTGGCCAAGCCAAAGCCAAAGCCGAAGCCTGGCGTTGTTCATTCAATAGAAATTAAATCAACATGCAATTAACTTGCTTTTGGCCAAATGAATCGAACCATTTAAAGAGCGGTATTCCGCATGTCTTGGCTCCCGAGTAAAAATGTGGGCAGGAAATGAAATGAAATGTGAAATGGAAAATGAAAAGCAGAAAAAAATGAGCAATAAGAAATGCTGGCTATTGTCTTTAACGGATTCCAGCCATTTGGCCAAGTGTGTTGCCACATAGCTAGCTCACTGACTGCCTTGCACATGCAAAAATGCATTGGCCAATGGGGATGAATGGAGATCTAAACCAATAGGCACGTCCACGAGCATTGCCCTTAACCGAGTTACGCCGTCGATGGATGGATGGATGGTCAGTAAATTACATTAAAAACTATCTAATTAATGCGACACCACCTGGCATATCAAAACCCGCGGCTCCAGACGTGACGACCTTCGCGGCGATTGGACAATAAGAATTCCCAAAAAACAATAATCCCTTGAAAAAAACCGAAAAGACAAACGCAATAGGCTGTGGGTTTATTATTTTGTTTTTGTTTTTTTTTTTGTTCGATTTGTTTGTTTGTTTCGTTGATTTCCTAGCCATTGCGTGCCATTAATTTGCATTGCCTAAATGAACTTTTTTTTTTCTTTATAAAGATGTATAACATTTATGGCCATAAGCTTTTTCGTGGCGATTACAACATTTGGAGCAGCCTGCAGACCAAGTCACGTCTCTCCAGACCCAAAAAAAAGAGCTATAAAAAAAATGAAGAAAAAAGAGAGGGTTATATATGCGAAGAAAGAGAGGCAAAGAGAGACTCAAGCCGGCTTAAAGCTTGGCCAGCAAAAGCTTCGACTTTGGCTTTGTTTACACACGAAACCGTTATCAAAATTCAAGGTCTGGCTCGGCTTCGACTCTCGTTTTCACTGGAGAAACACGGAGTGGGAGCACTAGAGAGTAAAGAGAGTGAGACACACACACAGGGCCCGCTCTCATTTCGCCGGCTGCACCTGCGCAGCGCGTCGCGTCTATTTAACCGTAGGTGCCCGATCTTCGGCGCGACAGTCGATTCCACGAAAGTGGCCAAATAGGTGGTAACAGCCACCCAACCATTCACCCCAAGTGGCACAAAGTGATATATAAACCTCCAACCCGCCGAAATAGTGCATACTCAGATAGTGCTATATCTTAAGCGTTTTCACCAGCTGTAATCGGGAGCCATGAGGATCCAGCGGCATTTTGTGGTAATTACCAAAGAAATATTCAAGATGGAAAAGTGTCGCGAAATGGAAATTAACATGGGGGTGGGCCCAGCAAACAAGTGGAACTAATGGTGTACTCGCGGGCCCAAAAGTTGGCAATTATTTTATTATATTTGCATGGCAGGCAAAGTCATAGTCGTTGCCGTTGCTGCAATCAATTTTGGGAGGGGAGATATGCCTCAGTGAATTCCTTGAAGGAAATTGCAAGATTTTTTCGGCTTACTTACGTGATAAATTTTGAATTTATTATGGCAAGAGATTGGTTAACCTTGCTGTGTGTGTGTGTACATTTTTATTATAATTTTAGAAGGTGTGATAGACAAAGGAGTATTTATTTACTTAGGGGAGCTTTTCAAGTGCAATTGTTATTGATAATCTTTAATATTTAAAGCTAATAGGAAACAATT
Organism: Drosophila baimaii; assembly: GCA_018874675.1. Classification (NCBI taxonomy): domain Eukaryota; kingdom Metazoa; phylum Arthropoda; class Insecta; order Diptera; family Drosophilidae; genus Drosophila; species Drosophila baimaii. The sequence continues at coordinate 5,628 of JAEIIU010055400.1, read as the reverse complement.
AAACAACCAGGAAAAAACTGTTTGAAAATATTTGATTATTTTCGAGGACTATAGTAAAGATTTAAAATTTGTATATGTGGGGATATTTCCGAAATTTTTCATTAATATTTCCTATTTATAAAAATATATAAACTAAAAGTAAATAAATAGTTTGTTAGTCCAAGGAATATTAACACCTATTGTACATATTCATTCCATTTATAGATGCTATATGTACATACTTTGTAATATATTTAATATTAACTAACTATTTAATATATAGATATATATATATTTTATAATGAACGCAAACTGTCCACCTCTTAAAAACACAACCACAAATATGTAAAGTATTTTAAAAGCAAATCTAAGGTTTCCTTAATTTCTTCCACATAAATTATACAATTATTTTCTCAAATATTTTACATATTATGATTTTTATTTGAATTAAACCATTTCTTACCCAACTTCATTAACCTTAGAGATAGAGTGAGTAAAAAAGGGATTTAAAACCGGCCAAAGAAAAACACTTTCTTCCTGCTGGTCAACATCACGATCCATGCAGTTTTTATTAGACCCCAGCCAGGCCTGGGCGCTCCATGATTCCGCTCCATCGGATGCCGATGCCGATTCCGATTCCCTTCCGTCGGTCGCATTGTCAACAATTAAAATCGCGATCGTTTCATTAGCGACCATCGTACATATACATATGAATGTCCATGGGGTGCAGTGCGAAGTCGGCGGCGTATCTTTTCCCTCACGACCGATGATCCAACTGCTGCAAGAGGGAAACCCGTCGGTGTAGCTTTCACTGCCCACATACGACGGAGATATATATGATATATATGTAGGGGAGGCCGGCACGAGATCGATCTGCTACAATTAGCACTATTCGGGGCACGGCGATGAGATAATTTTTGCTGGCGCTAATTTCCATTTCATAATCGAGCCTCGTTGACATTTATGCGCAAATTGATTGGGATTAGGTTGTGGGCTGGCTTTTGAAATTGTAGTGACAAATCGGGTCTGATTTTGCGAAATCCTAAAGGCGTTGGTTGCTGCTGCGACTGTGACCTTGTTGGATTCTCCAAATAAAGAGCAGAGCTGGCGGCTTGCGACAGCAGTTCCATGTTTGTTTTGCCTTTACAATATTATAAGGGAAATTTACATAATAAAACAAATTGACCAAATAAAGAGGGGCAGACCTGAAAAGTCTTTGCCCTGCTTGGCTGTTTGTCATCGGGCAGCCAGTAGGTCTTGACCCAGGTCAGGCTTGGCACGAAATTATAAACAAGACAGCGGCGGTATGATGCAATTTTTCCCTTTCTCTCTCTCTCTGTCTCTGTCTCTGTGAGACGGCCCAGACAATGCCAGATTATGACCCACTTAAAACTCGTTTCCAGTCACTCACCTTTCTTTGGAGAATATGGAATTCATTAACAATGATCGTTGCGAATTCAATTTGTACAGGCTTTCTTCATGCCCGCCCCGCCGCTATTGTTTTTTGTTTCCTCAGTCGCTTGTCTTGCATCCCCTCTGCCCAGTTTGTTTCCTAAGTCATTTGATTTGTATCCCAACTTGTTGCCTTAACTCACCCGATTGTATCTTCTTCTTTGTCGTGTTGCAGTTGGGCCTGCTCGGTGTGCTCTCCGTGGCCATCGGTGGCAGCCACACGAAGGCTGTCGTGGACCAGCAGCCTGCCGCTTCCCAGGTGGACAGCAAGAGCGTTGCCCAGCAGAGGATCGATCTGGGGGGACTGGGCGATTCCCTGTTCCACGAGCATCACATACACGAGCATGTCGAACACCATGAGCATCACCATGATCCCGGGTACTGGAAGAAGAAGGTGACCTGGAAGGAGGGCTGGAAGAAGATCTGGAATCCGGCCAAGAAGCAGATCTGGAATCCTTCGTGGAAGAAGGTGAGTTTGAAAGGATGGAGCTGAGATAAAATAGTTCGAGAAGAAAACATAAAAAGATTCTTTCATAAAATAAAAGAATATAAAGTTCTAAAAAGGTTTACTTTACTTCTTTTTCAGATCTGGAAGCCCCATTGGGTGAAGGTGCCCGGCTGGAAGGAGATTCAGGTTCCTGCCTGGAAGCAGATTTGGGTAGGTTCTTCTTTCTAAATCCTTTCAAAAATATCTTTCCTTATTTCTGGTCTTAATTTAAATTGTTCTTCTTCTTTTGAAGGTTCCTCACTGGAAAGAGATCCTAGTGCCCGCCTGGAAGGACATCCAAGTACCCGATTACAAGCAGATTTGGACACCAGAACTTGTCAAGGTAAACATATAATACTTCTACTTTTGAATTAAATTTAAAACAACTTTTTATTAATCTCCAGGTTGGCATTCCCGGCGAAAAATATCTGGGCAAGGATCATGAAGGTTGGGAGTACACTAGCCACGATTTGTGGAAGAAGGTCAGTTGTAGAGTCTCTTCAAAAGGAAGTCCTTCCTAAAAGTTATTTTATTACAAACCTTTTAGAAAGTGGTCTGGAAGTCGCACTGGAAGAAGATCTGGAAGCCAGCCAAGAAGCAAATCTGGGTGCCCGAGAAGAAGCTGGAATGGAAGGAGGCATGGAAGCAGTACTGGAAACCGGCCAAGAAGGAAATCTGGACCGATAAATTGGTAAGTTTAAATAAATATAAATTTAAATCTATTTCCTAACAATTAAATTCTTAAATAACGAAATTAAAATCTTTATTTCTTCACCTTTTCTTAGGAGTGGAAGGAAGCATGGAAACAGATCTGGGTGCCCGGCTGGAAGGAGATCTGGGTGCCTGGCTGGAAGAAGATCTGGAAGCCAGTGGTTATCTCCGAATGGTTCCCCTCGCCCGATCACCATCACGAGCATCACGAGCACCACGAGCATGGCTGGGATTGGGATCGCAAGGATACGGGTACCGCCGCCTCCTCCGCCGCCGCCACAGCCGTCGCCCCCTCGTCGGCCGTGAAGAATAAAGTGGTGTGGAAACGAGACGACACCAATGCTGCCGGAAAGCCCACGCTACTTCAGCCTGTGGCCAGTGCCGACTTCCAGGCCAAGGCTCTGGAGGCGGCCAAGTCCCCCGTAGCCGTTCCCGTCGCTGCCTCGGTGGCAGCCACCTCGCAGTCATTCAAGTTTCCCGGCGCGTAGGCGTTGGCGCCTCAGCATCCGCCATTGCATCACTGAGCCGCCGCCTTCGGACCCCACCAGCTCCTTGTAAATAGTCGTAAACCAGTCGCTAGCTCATAAGGCCATCCATCCACTTCCATTTGCCTTGGCGCCACTTTAAATTATCTCTAGGTTTTAATTACCAGCCGAAAGTGAATACAAAATAAAAGATAAATAACTAAATAATTAAATAGCTAAATACTTATGGTGTCCAGGGAGGATCAGTCTCAGTTAATAGTGGCCCTTCTCCGACGGCGTATCCGCCTCCCATTCGTTTGGGGCATTGGGCAGCGGCACCCACTCGTTGTGGACGGTGGGCGTCCAGACCTTTTTCCAAACGGGCTCGTAGATTTTCTTGGCCCGCCAGTACTTCACCCAGCGGGCATTCCAGGTGGTTTTGTTGGCCCAGAAGCCGTCGGCCTGCGGATCCAAGGTGTCTGTGTGGCGCACACTGCACATTTGTTTTGGGGGAAAGGAAGATAGTTTAGTGAAAGTGGTCTAGCTGCTGGATGGATTGTATAATCCTCTCACAAGGTGGTTGTCTTGCCGCCCAAGCACGAGGCAAAGCAAATAAAAGCCAAGACCAGCAGCAGCATCAATGGCAGTGGAGGCTTAATGCTGATCCATGTGGCGTCCATCCTGTGGCAGCTGCTGCTGCTGCTGCTTTTCCTCATTGTCGCTCCCTGTGTCATGTTTCGCAATCGACTGGCGGCGCCGCTAAGCAATCTTCACACTTTAAAGGCCTCGCTTAGGTTTACGGGGCGGCAAGCTCCCTAATTGGGATTCAGTGCGTCTGTGCGAATGAATTTGCAATTTCCGCACTTGGCACGATCTGATTTGTGTGTAAATAACCCTTGGATACCTTGGCTACCTTATATAACCCAAGAAACACACATTTCTCTCATTCGTTTTGTAGTTTAATTTGTTTTTGTTGCATTTCTTTGCCTAAAACTAGTGTAAAAACGCTGCAAATGAAAAATCTGTATGTGTGACAAAGCTCAGGAGTTAAACAATTCACGAGGCCATCTCAACAGACACAAAAAAAACAGAAAACAACAACTAACATTACTTTCGTTTTGCCAAAGAAATTCACGCATGCAACTTATCGCATAAGTTTTATATGTATTTTATAGCTGTAGTTATATGTCTAGAGTGCATCAACTTAAGGCAGAGTATACAGATTAACTGATTGCTGATCATGAATCATGAATCATGAATCACGAATCGTGAATAGTAGTGGTAGCGATACATTTTAGATTAAAGCCCTTAGTTACGCGTAGAGAAAGTTCGTTGCATTTTTTGATTCTTTGTTACAAAGTTAGGCGACAACACGACGTTGTGTGAACACAAATTTAGAACTAATATGGCACAAAATGAGCGCAAAAACTAAGTTGAGTAAATGTCCAAATAATTGACTTAATATTTAATATTACAAATACAAAATACATACAGCAAAGACAGCACAGAAACGATAAGACGACAGCCCTGATCCATCCGCTCTCTATGGGATTCTATCTATAAATCTGACTTCAATTCAATCGGAACGGACTTTCCGACCAGGACTGCTTACATATTTTTGGGGATCATCATCATTATATCCCTTGCGTTGCTCTTTTGATTTAGTCTGTTTTGTGATTGTGTGGCTCCTTTTCCTTCTTCGGCTTCGGCTTCGGCTTCTCCTCCATTCCGCCCTCTGCGTGTCCTCTCCTTCGGTGTCAGTCTTTTGAAATACCATTTTGAAATCGATTCTCTTAGATGCAGGCTGCAATTTTTTGTTCGTTCGTTGTGGTTGTGGGAATGTTCTGTGGTTGCCTCGTTGCAGGGAGTGAGTGAGTGGTTTTGGTGGGTGGTTTTTTCTTTTTGGCTGTGCACGTTTCAAGGATAAAGCTAACTAAACTTAGGAATACTACGCTACGATGAGTACAATATATATATATATTCGAGTTGTGGTTGCTTCTCCTGCAGTCCCTCCTAAGTTCATTCAAAGGACATCAGGTTGGCGGGCAGGGGCTTCGGGACCCGCATGGTTGCCAGCTTGCAGATGGCATTCGACCAGAGGTGCGTCATCTGCGGACTGTCCGTCCGGAAGCGATAGACGGTGCCCAGGGTGCGGTGGCACAGCTCGAAGGTGTTCTTGTGCTTGGTATTGTCGCTGACATGGGCATACCATCCGTCGAGGGGACACACCTTGCATGGCTCCCGCTTGAAATCGCTTCGTTCGCTGCCCTTGAAGGACTTGGGCGGAAAGTACACCAACGAATTGGCCCAAATCTGCAGCCAATAGCGCTGCCAAGAGGCCACCGCTGGCTTACGTCCCTCCTTCTGGACAGTTTTCCGGCGCACACATCCCTGCATGGCGGCTGCTGCCTCTGGAGACATTAAATCGCAATCGCTGCCACTGAAATCGCACATAATGCCCTCGGCACTCTCCAGGGAGGTGAGATCCGACTGGGATATGGCGTCGCCGTGCTCCAATACGGAATCATCGAGTAG
>JAEIIU010055399.1:0-19370 GCA_018874675.1 Drosophila baimaii | reverse complement strand
GTCAACTCTGACTCAGAGCTTTTAATTGAGAGCGAGAGAGTAGACAGCTGATCGCTGGCCACTTGCTGTTAAAAGCTCATCGCTGGCCACTTGCAGCCAGCCGGAAAAGCTCAATAGGAACAGCTGGCCATTCGGCTCATCTGGTCACACTGCCTGACAGGCAAAAGTTTTGTAATCAGAATTTACCAGCACTGGAAACTGCGATGAAGATATAATTTTATGCAATATTTTTGATAGCGAGGTTGTATGAAATTTGCCGATATTTTTTCTCTATTTACAAATTGCTTTAATGAAGCGATATTTTTGTATGGCAAGGTCGTATGAAATTTGCCGATACTTTTTTCTATTCACAAATTGCATTTCATGAAGCGATATTTTTTCTCTTTTCATTTTCAATTATATTGTGGTATTTTTCAGCTGACCCAATACGGTCACTCTGGCGCATAAACTAATATAAAATAAACTTGGCAAAATTGTTTAGTTTTCTTTTGTAAATAAGGAGACTTGCAGGAGGCGCGCCACCATGAACCAGTTTCACACGCCCTCCTTCGGAGACGAGGTCTTCGAGCTGAATGACACGCCGGCGGAGAGTCCGAGCCAAGCAGTAAGTACGACGACTGCTCCGGCCAGCACCGAGTGAAGCCAACAAATCCGATCCGATCTGGAGATTCGGCAGCAAACCACCGCCAACCACATTGCCGGGCGGGAAGTGGCGGCGGCAACAGTTTTCACAGCCGACTGTCCGCCCTAATTGCCGCGCATCGATGGCCGTAATGGTTTTATAATGAACGAGAGATCGGAATCGCCGAGCGGTCGCGTTTGTTTTGGCGACCAGCTGGACGGGGCGGGACAGATGGACTCCCCGGGCACACATGCACTGCACGCACGCACACAGCCGCGAGTGTGGGCTCTCCCCCGCCCCCAGTCTGCGACGCGGGTTATCGTTTGGAGAGCGGCCACAAACGCCGCGTCAGCTTCTTATCAGCAAACGGCACGCACACAGCGGCAGAGGCGACGGGCAGGTTACCACACAGCACACAGCACACACTACACACTCCCCCGCCTGCCCGCCCCCATCCTCCCGCCGAGTGGGCTGGGCTTGGGCGAACGATTTGTACATTAGTTTAGTTGTTCACTCCGTGATTGGGATTGCGCGTCAGATGAAGAAGTTTCTAGTGAGCTCCCTGGTTGGGTCGTATGGGTGGAAGGCAGCCGTCGCTAACCGTGCCTTTGTTTGCTCTCTCTCTCTTTGCAGTCGCGGAGAATGCTTAGCCTGGATCACTCCACGTTGAACGACGACGACGACGAGGATGAATACGACACATATGGCGGCGGCCACAGCTTGGCAACGCAGCAGCAGCAACAGCACCACCAGCAGCAGCAGCACCAACAGCAGGAGCTGATGATTTCCCAGCAACAGACACTGGCACAGGCGCCGCCCAAGCCCCTGGCTCCGTTTGCCCTGTTCTTCCGCGACACTGTGACGGCCATCAAGCAGCAGAATCCCGCCTGCTCGCTGGAGCAGATGCAGGTGATCGTGCAGACCATGTGGGAGTCCCTGGATGAGACGCAGAAGAGCGTGTACAGTCAGCGGCACGAGCAGGACAAGCGGGACTACATGCGTCTGATACGCGACTATCGCCAGCAGCTGTCCGAATCGGAGGCCACGTTGGAGCCGGAAGCTCCGCAGGCAGCTGTTGCTGCTGTGGTTCCCAAGGTGGAGGTTTGCAAGACGGAGCCGACGCTGGTGCCCAAGGTGGAGGTTTTCAAGACGGAGCCGTCGCTAATGGAACCGACGCAGCAGCCGGCGCCCGAGCAGATCCAGCTGCTCAGCGAGGCGGCCCGGGTGCAGAAGTGCACTCGGGAGCAGTGCAACAAGCCGGCCATCATCAATCCCGACTGGGAGGACGAGTATTGCAGCAACGAGTGCGTCGTCATCCACTGCCGCAACGTGTTCAACGAGTGGGCGCTGTCGCTGAAAATCCCGCCCTTCTAGCAGCTCCCCCCGCCGCCTCCGACTGAACCCGCTAAGGCTAGGCTAAGTCTAGACTCTAGATTCTCTACTGTAACTTCCAGGGCTCCTCCCTGCAACAGAAGCCGCTCCGTATATCGCTCGGGAATATATGAAGCTAGCGAGGGGCAGTGCGCGATATGATAATTAGTAGTATGTAGTAGTCCCAGTTTCGATTGTAATAAGCATTTGTGGGGGAAACTGAATGAACGCCAGCCACGCTTTGTATGATATTTTAATTAATAATTACACACACACACACACCCATAGCACATAACGATAGTGATTGTATCTATAACATAACGCAATAAAGAAAGCCAACGAATTTCATTGAAAGTGCTGCTTTCTCTTTGTTCTGATCAGTTATGTATTATATACTATATCCAGCCGAATCTCTATAATCAGGTCAGCAGAGATATTGTAATTAGTCGCTAGTTAAATTGTTGATAGAAGAAATCCCTTTTTATTTATACTTCATCGTTGCTATATATGTCCGATTAATCGATATTCTGCTTCATATATCGAATTGTAATAGAGAACTGCTTTACGATATAACAATTATTACACATTTCTCCTGATATTAATATCGATAATATCGATCATTTTCGATATCTAAAACTGCACTACATCAGACTTTACAACATTTTTGATATGAACTATTCCCCTCGATAAAAACCCCTAGATGGGATATAAACACATACTTAACCATCCACAACATCCTTTCAAGTAAAATACCTTTCCCTTATATGGTAACTTTTAATAAATACACACATTTATTACTTCTTGCACTTCATTATCAATATATCAATGCCGTTGCTTACAAAAACTCTCTTTCGTTCGCCTCGTTCTATGTATAATAACCGAAAATAATTAAAATGTATAAATTAATCGTACGAAATAATATGTTTATGTGTAAAAAGAGACGTTTCCTTGGTTGCCTTGCTGAAGTAATGCGCCATTGTGTTACGAGTACGAGTACGAAGTTAAATAAACAACAGTATAAAAAGAGTTCAAGCCTAAAATATTAGATATACAGAGATCCCTCTTCTATATATGCCATATATATGTATATATATCGTAAAGCGGGGGGAGAGAGCGTCGATAAGAGACCTTAAATGCAGCCTGCGAAGCGCGCAAAGCGTACAGTAGAGCATCGCTGGTTCGTACTTTGAGTAGAGAGCTGGTTTCGGGGTTATAAGCACTTGTCGCTCCTAGCATTTAAACGTAAACATAAAGCGCACTCTAAATAATATCACCAAATACTTGTTTTCATTCTTCAGTTTTGTTCTCCTCCTCTTTTAAGCAGTTTTTCTGGCTCGTCCATCGCTCGGGGCTTTCCTCCGCTATCATCGCAATAAGCTAATATATAATTATACTTCAAAGTTGGGGTTAGGTTCAACGGCAAATAACTTGTTTCTGGGGGGACTTGGGAGGGTTCAATTATCCGCTGTAGGTTGTAGGTAGTAACATCTCCTCGTTAGTATTCGTTATCCCCCTTAAATGGGTACATGCGCCAGCTGCAACGGCAGCCGCACATATGCTAGATTATTGACTAGTGTTGCCTTATGGGAAGTGTACGGTTCTGGATTCGGGTAGCTGGATTCTCCGCTCTTGGACTCGGGTTGGCATCTGCTTCGTTTCGGGGCCATATTTGATACGACCTGGTGGGAGAGAACGGTTGTAGTAGTCGTCGATATAATATCACAATTCCCCTGTACCAAAGACGCTTTCTTTACTAAGATGATCCAGTGCTGGGTCCAGGCTTTCTTGCCAAAAGAGAGAGAGAGAGAGAGCGCTCTCTAGAGCCAGTCGCTCTCTTGTAGGTATGCACACGTATTCTCCCGCATTCTCTACAGGCAAGCTCATTCTATCTTTACATTTAAACGCTCTCAACTTTGTGAGAGCGGAGAGAAAGTGATTTTCTGCAGGAACAGAAAAATTGATTGCATATGGCCATTCATCTTAGTAGCTCAAGCGTCTTTGGTTGTACCTCTCACCCTCTTCCGAAGCCCACTCACCCCATAATGTTGATGCTGTTGCTCCTCTCTCTCCTGCGCCTGCGCCTTACTCCACAATCTGCAGTTCGCTGATATCCAGATCGGCGCTATCCTTGCAGAAGGTGCTCGAGCGCTCCAGCTTGGACTCCACGCGCTCCTTGGGCGCCGGCGCCCCGCCCTGCATCTGGGCATCGATGAGCAGGTCCAGCTTCTGTTTGACCGCCTGGGCCGACTTGTAGGATCCGTTCGTGAGCCCGTTCGTGGCGGCTTTGGTGGCGCCCACGCCATTGGACTGGGCCGTTGCTGTGGTTTTCTTCAGATGCAGCGTATTGGGGCGTCGGGTGGGGATGCTGGAGGGCAGGCTGTTGCGCAGATTGTGCTGCTGCAGCATGCTGGTCACCGCGGAATGTGAGGAGGAGCGCAGGGGTCCGGCCGAGGCGCGCAGCTGCACGCCGCCATGGTCATCGTTTGGCGCCTCGGATTGCTTCTGCTGCTGCTGTTGCTGCTGCAGCTTGTTCTTCTCCGCCCGCTTGGCCAGGATCTCACGGGACTTGGCTGACAGGAAGCTGTGGCGTCCCTTATTCGGTGCTCCACCCGCCTCTGTCCCACCCGCTGGCACTGAGATGGAGCGCTGCTTGAACAGCTCCCGGGTGGAGAGCGTGCTGCTGACCGAGGACAGGCGACTGGCGGCCGACTTGGTGGTGTGCACGGAGCTGGGGCTGGATCCATTGGAGGCCACCACACCGGCGTTGTGCTGCTGCTTCAGCTGGCGCGTCGACTTGTTACCCACCGTGGAGCCTCGCTGCGTGCCCGCCTTGATCCTGCTCGCCGCCGTGGCATTGGCCGCCTTTCCGTGGCCATTCAGCTGCTGGACTCTGGCCAGCTTCGAGCTGCCCGAGAGCGACTCGTGTGAGATCGTTTTGTTGGTGATGACCGAGCTCTTCATGCTCTCCGCCAGGGAGTTCTGGTCGGAGGAGTACCTGTCCTGCGGTCCGCCGCGCGAGCTGCTCTTGGCCCGCCGGGCTGGCGACGACAGGCTGTCCATGGAGAGGTTGCTGGACTTGTTGCCCAGCCGCGCTCCATTCTGCACTCGGCGAGCCGCTGGACTCGAGTTCCGTGAGCTGTCGCTGGAGGAGATGTGCAGGTTCTTGGCGGGCGCCTTCCTTCCTCCATTCGCTGGAATACTCGAGCTGGTGGCACTGCGAACTGGCCCGGAACCATGGCCATTTGTGGCCGCAGCAGCAGGCGCCGCAGCCCTGGGCTTGCGGGGTTCCAGGTAACGGGGCCGCACCTCAGCCAGCTTGGCGGGCGCAGCTGCCTTGGGCTCCGTCGCTGCTGCGGGAGGAACTACCTTCTTGTGCGTCACTGGCGGAGCCTCCGACTGTGTGCGGCGATGAAGATTCAAGCTGTTTCGCTCCGATGCCACCTGGGAGCTGGCGCGATGCGGAACATAGGCCCTTGAGTTTGACTTGAGGATTTTGCCTGGATAAAGAGGAGAAATGTAAGTCAGATTAAGGTCATACCACGCCTAGGACATAGCTTACTTCCTCCCTCGCGGGACTCGTGGCTCGCCTGCACTCCCCGATCCGCGGTCTGCACGTGACCCGCTCCAGTCGCCGCCTCGTGCGTCTGCGTCGCCTTGTACAGGTGCGCCTCCTGGGCGTGCTGCGCCCGCTTCGTCTGCGCCTGGATAGCCAGCTTGATCTGCACCAGATCCTGGCTGCGTGAGCTGCCGCCAAAAGAGAAGGCCTTGCCCACCGGCTTGCCATTCTGCCGCTTCATGTCCAGCGGCTCGGTGAGGCGGGCCAGAGTCTGGATCTTCTTGCGCAGCTCCAGGTCCATGCGCTGCCAGGCGGTGACCCGCATGGCCCGCGAGCACTGCCGGATGAGGCACTGCTCCACGGCATAGACCAGGGCTCCCACCAGGCGGATGTACTCGGGCTGCCAGTCCAGCTGCTCCTCCTGCAGGCCCTGCAGCTCGCGCGCCAGCTCCGACTGACAGCCCAGGCTGGCCGGCATGTGGATGAGCTTGGCCTGCAGCACCGTGTTCAGGCGGGTGACGCGCTGGTAGCTCCGGCAGGCCTGCTCCGGCGTCAGCTCGGCGGCCGTGTGCAGCAGGAGCGTCTCCAGGCGCGGAATGTGCCGGCTGCGATCGTGGCCCAGCGACAGGAAGGCGTCGCTGGCAATCAGGCTGGCGAAGTGATCGCCCACGTAGGCGTAGGCGGCGTCCAGGATGTCGCGCACCAGCTGCTCGCAGACGTGGCCCCAGCGGTAGGCAGACAGCTGAGCCAGCAGATGATCGCAGTCGAGCACGGTGTCCAGCACAGTCTCCGAGGTCTGAAGGGAAAGAGGATTCCATTAGTCAGGGACGAGGATAGCAAGTGGGCAAATACTGTGACGGTGCTCCCGCCACAAATACATAAATAGATTATTCCAATCCAAACGCGCTGCCTAATCCCAAGCAGCTTGCAACCCCGAACCCGACTCTGGAAACGATCTGAGGAACAGCAAAGATAGAACTCCCCACGCAGCGGAAAAACGCCCTGGATACACAACGAACAACGGACAACCAACCCCAGAGATAAACCAAGGAACGGACAAGGTTTAAGGGCACGGAACTCGAACAGCCTCAAGCAACGCACAATTACACAGAAGCAACACGAAGCCATCACGAAGTAGCGAGGCCCTAGGAAGTACCAAAGACACTAGAAGTACTAAGACGCCGAACGCCATACGATTTTTCAATGCAGCCTAATCCCTATGTACTCACACACAGTCGTCGGCCGCCGCTTTATACGGTTGCCATGGAGACTGAGCGAGTGAGCGGCTATAGAGCGCGCTCTCCATGGCATATCAGCTATCATATCGACGCAGATTTGCGAAATTATCGTATGTCTTATGAAAAACCATAGGACTTTCGCAAATTTGCGTCGATATCATCAGCTCCGATGAGGACTCTAAATTTATTCAGAGACATGCGCCAGAAAGAGATAGTAAGCGAACGACTGCGCAAATAGAGTCCTCAAAAGAGGGCAGTTCTTTCGACGAGGCTTCCATGGTTTTGGCATGCTCTCAACTTTGTGAGAGCGGGAGAGCAGGACAGCGCGAGAGCGGAACATCGCGAGAGCACGCCCAAAAACTAAAAAATTGGCTTTCATATTGCAAATCAAAATTATGGTCGTTACTCATCTTAGTACTTGTAGTGTCTTTGGAAGTACCATGAAGCAACACGGAGTCACGAAGCGCCACCAAGCACCGCGACGAGCCTAGCGTGTTCAGCGGAGACACCAGACACGCGGAGGGCCCACGGAGGAGCCACACAATTCAATATATATATACAGTTGCGAAAAAAAATAATAGCACCGCAGTAAAACTTTTGGTTTATGATAAAAAAAAATTATGTTACACTTGGAATTTAAAATAATTTGTATTTTTATTTTATTGTTTAATATTCCTCCGAAACTTNNNCAGAGTTTTTGCTGTTTATATTCCTGTCTAAATGTTTATTTTTTAATTTAAATTAAAAATACCCCAAAAAAGGCCGAACAAAATAATAGCACCACTTCAATATTATTTCAAAAATTTGTGAAGTGTCTAGGAATTGCCTTGAATAAATGGACGTGTTTGTCAGATATAATTATTATTTCATTGTTTAGATCCTAAAAATGAGTATAAAACATTATATTGGGTCGTGAAATGCACTGAACACAGCAAAAGCGTCATATTATACGAAAAATACATTTTGACGGAAAATCAGATAGAAAAGCTGTTAGATTGACAAGATATTCTAATAAAATTATCAAAAATGTCATAATATCGAGAGTAACGGCTGAAAAACGTGAACGAAAACGATTTCTGACCCCTTTTCATGTCAAAAGATACAATCCTGAGTGCAAGATGAGTCCTTTCCAGGGTTCTACTGAGTTCAAAACTTGCCAAAAATAAATGCAAATACTAAAAACAGTTCACTAATGTCACAAACAACATAATCCAAAAGCCGGCAGTCCAAAAACGACTCCCACACTTAAGTTATAGACAAATTTCTAGGCGCATGACGATAGCCAAGGAACATGAAAATGGGACGTCACTAAAATTAAAGAATCTTACGTAGTTACACAAGAGCAAGGTGGTTTTTTTTGGTGGAAATGTATCTTAATCATATGTCAGAAGTCTAGAAAGCACACTATTCTAACCTAAGTACCCTACAAAAGGTATTAAGTATAGATATCCAGGTGCAATGATAGCAGCCTGATTTTTCTACTACAGAGTAGGTCAAATCCCATCACTAAGAAGCTTGGTTATGTGATTATCTTGAGGATAATTATATTATTCTTTGCAGAATATGAAATACTACTCACAGGACATTAGTCGCCCAAAAATACATGATAGAAGCGAAAGAAAGGCTTAGGAGAAACTCTGTGATAATTTGAAACTGGCCTTCTATGGCCATCAGACTCCTGACCATATTCCTATCCAAAATCGGTGGTCCGACATTAATAAGACACTTTTTGCATTCAGGCCAACCACCTCCAGATCACTTTTGAAAGGATATAAAGAGTCCTGGACTTAACTTTTCCAAGAATTATGCAATTTGTTGCTAAATGGTCGTTTATCAATTTTTAAATCCATTTTTGAAAAGTGGTGCTATTATTTTTTTCGTCGATTTTTATCATATTTAGCAAATTTTCTTAAATAACTTAAAAACTTAAGATATGATTATAATTTTTGACACATTTCCGTTTTATCTATAGTCTCCCGATTATAAAAAGGTATTCAACGTTTCCCTGAAGTTAAAAATGTGAATAGGACAACAATTTAAAATTTGCATGTACTGGTGGTGCTATTACTTTTTTCGCAGCTGTATATATGTAATATCTATCTATCTTTAATATACCTAGGCTTTCACCGAACCCCTTCCGTGGAATACTTGGCGAACAGGGAGGTGATCCTAGAGGTCGAACCCGGACTAACCGCTCCCAAACAGGGGTCTCTACAATACTCACCAAGTAGGCGACGATCTGCTGGCGACAACGCCCCAGGATGTCCGGCGGCAACTGGGCAAACTGGCGGGTGGGCCACACCTTCAGGTAGTGGCGACACGTCCAGCGCAGGCACTTCCTGTACAGGTCGTCGAGCGCATGGTTCAGAGCCACGGGGAGCACCTGCAGGATGCCGTCGGTGCAACCGGAGCAGGGCTTGTGGAAGTTGTGGCAGTAGTTCGTCTTGAGGGCGTGCGAGGTGACCTCCTTGAGGCCCTCCAGACCCAGGAGATCGGCCAGGGCGGCCAGCTCCATCAGACTGATGCCGTCCGGCGGGTGCGAGGCCCCCGAGTAGATGTGGCACAGCGCGAAGTGTACCGCCGCGTAGGAGTAGCCCTGCAGGGAGACCACGCTCTGGGCTCCGTGCCCCGCCAGCATGGCGGCAAAGTACTGACAGCGGGAGCGCAGGATGCACTTGTGAGCGCGGATCCGGCGGCCGTGCACCTCCACCAGCATGTCCGTGGCGATTTCCTGCAGGAACATCTTGAGCAGGTCCTCCCCCAGACGCCGGGGCTGGCGGCAGCTCAGCGAGGACTCGTCCATGCCCGAACGGCTGAAGCTGGAGGCGAGGCTCGAGTCCGCGCTGAGATCCGTCTGGATGTAGTCCACCTGCTGCTGCTGCTGCTGCTGTCCCTGGCCCTGCTCCAGGGCCATGTCGTTGGGCAGCGAGTTGGAGAATTCCTTGGAGAAGTTGGGAAAGAGGCGCGAGAGGCTGCGGATGTTGTCCACCGAGTTGGTGAAGTTCTGCAGCGTGTTGCCCGTGGACCGGGTCATGGCCCACGAGTGCGGACGCGCCCGGTTCTCGTCCCGGTAGAGCCGCTGGCCCAGCTGGGAGCTGCGGTGGTTGTTGCCCACGCTCTTGCTCATCGAGTCCGGCGACTGCAGGTCGTGCTTCACCGGCTTGTCCATGTCCGAGAGCTTCACGAAGCTGGAGGAGGGGATCTGGGAGGGCTGTGGCGCCTGCTGCTGCTGCTGCGGCGCCTGTGCCCCGTGCTCGCCGTGCTCGTTGACCGTCTCCAGCAGCTGCTTCTGCTTCTCGATGGTGGCGTGCAGCGACTCCATGGTGTGGCCATTGCTCAGCGCCACCGTCACCTGTGATGGTCAGAGTGATATAAAAATATGGTTTATGTTAAAGGCCATGTACTTTTGAGAGCCACTGTTCTGTTCAATGTTCTTATCTTTAAAACAAAAGCTAAGCTATTCACCTCGTTATCTGGCTTATCTTAGTCAGCAGAACCGTAATACTGTTTGTAAGCTTATCTTAGAAATCACGCGAGTTATGGATCAGATTTTTCGAATGATTTAGTTGGTCAAAGTCTCTCAAACTAAACGGATCGATATTGGTAATAAAAAGTTATACCATAATTTTCACATACACGTGGTCTATTTTGCACATGCCAAGTTTTACGGCATATAATCTTAAAGTGCTAAACATAAATAGAAGTCACTATACCAAACAAATTAAAACTACGATCAAGAGACGGCAGAGATAAAAACGAAAAGAACACAATCTTGGAATCCGTGCAGGTAACCAAAATTGTAAAATGTTTGACATGTGGTTAACCGAAACATAAATTGTAGGATTCGAAATATATATATTATTTCAAGTCCACGAATCTGTGGCACCTATGTTTTGGCAAATCATGGAGAGTTACCAGCGGAGCCACCAGTGTTTCTTTATCGCCTGACCAGTTACGTCATCAGCTCCATAACCACGCGCTACACTTGAGGATTTTCATGAGGATTTTGGAAGATTTAAAACTACGAAAGCTTACATACCTTAAAAAAAAAAAAAAAAATAAAAGCGGATTACTTTTCTTAATTTTTAATCTTATTTTCTTAACCTAAAACCTAAAACCTAAACAGACAGACGGACAGACAGACAGACAGACGGACATGGCTAGATCGACTCGGCTGTTGATGCTGATCAAAAGACCCCCCCATCCGAAGAAGTCCTAGCCGAAAAACTTCCCAGTGCTAACCGCTATCAAATCAGACTCTAGTTATAGGCAACTGCTGTTGCCACAGAATTATTACACACCTGCTTCTTGGGCGAGGCCGTCTCCTTGGCCTCGATGATCGTCTCCATGACGCTGCTGGTGCGGTTGGAGCTGCTGCTGGTCAGCTGCAGGGACACGGGCAGCGCCACCAGCTCCGCCGCCTGCTCCTTGGCCAGCTGCTCGTCCTGCTGGAAGGTGAGGTCATCCGTGTCCGTGTTGGAGGCGGGCGACATGTCCTTGGAGAGCACGCCCTCGGTGACCGAGGCCAGGCTCGACTTGTCGTACGTCTCGTTCAGCTGCACGTCCCGGCGCCGCTTCTTGATCCTGCCCTGCTGTGCCTGGCCCTGCTCCTCCTCCGAGCAGCTGCTCAGGCCGGGATTGGAGCCGCTGAAGTCGTCGTACGGCGACACGGAGCTGTCGATGGACAGGGAAGAGGCCTTGGATATAATGGGCAGCTTGTCGATGATACTCATGAGGCCCGAAGACGACGAGTCCGCTGCCCCGTTGGCGGTCAGGCTGATGGAGCGCTTGCACTCGCCGCCCGCTCCCCCCGGTCCCGAGCCGTTGTTGCTGCCCCAGCTGTGCCGCTTGGCGGGATCGCTCTGCTGGCGCTGCTGCTGCGACAGGCGGCGCAGGGCGGCCACCGTGAGCGGCGGCTCCAGGTTGCACCTGTAGTCCAGGGACTTGCTTTCGCCCGAGAAAGCTGACGACACCTCCTTCTGGTTGGCACTCTTGGCCATTAGTGTCTCCGTGGAGCTGGCGCTGGACTTCATCACCTCGGCTTCGCCACCGCCACGTCGCTGCGGCGTGGAGGAGGAGCTTAGGGAGCTGGACAGACGCTGGGCCAGACTCAGGGGCTCCTTGCGCCCGTTGGAGCGCGGCGTCTTCTGCTCCCCAAAGTCTATGAACATGCTGAATATGTTCTTCGCCTCCGGCTTGGGCTCCTCCCGGGCCTGCTCCCGCTCGCGCTCCCTCTGCTCCTGCGCCTCGTCCCCGCCGCCCTGCGAGAGATCCACAAAGAAGCCCGCCGACTTGGGCGCTGTGTAGGACTTGCTGAGTTGCGAGGCAGGCGTTGCTGCAGCAGCAGCAGGCCTGCTGGCCACTGGCTGCTCCTGCGGCTTCCTGTCCATGTCGTCGAGGGAAACGTAGAAGCCACAGCCGCTCTTGTGCGAGCTGTTCGAGTCGGAGCGCTCCCGGAAGCTGGAGGTGGTGCTGCTGGTGCTTCGTCGCCGCTCCGGGCGGCAGTCGCTCATGTCGACCACCCAGGAGGCTATGCCGGACACAGGCTTTCGCTTCACGCGCATCTCCACGCCGGCCAGCTCCGGATCCTCCGCGAGGTCCTCCTCGTCGTCGTCCTCATCCGCCAGCGGGCGAGTGGGCGCAAAGTCCAGGGACACAAAGCCGCCGGACACAATCGGACAGGTGTCCGTGCGCCGCTTGATGCTGGGACTCTCGCACTGCTTCTCCCGGAAGTCCTCGATGGACGCCCCGCCCGAGACAATGGGATTGGCCTCGTCGAACTTGGAGCTGCGCTTGGGCGTGCGCGGCAGCGGCAGCGGCGAGTCGGTGGCGTCGCTGCAGTAGGCGCCCGAGTCCCGGTGGTGCGACAGCGAGGAAGACAGCGTGTAGTCGCGGTGGATCGACGAGTTGTTGCTGCCGGCGGAGGCCGGCTCGATGTGCACCATGGAGTTGTGGGGCGTGGAGGCCGCGGCGGAGGCGCCCTGGTGGCTGCGGCCCTGCTCCGACCACACCAGACTCGGAGCCGGACTGCTGGAGGAGTAGTCCGTGGTGTAGCTGAGATCGGGATGGTGCTGGCTCTGGCTCTGGTGGTGCTGGAGCTGGTGGTGCGTGAACTTGGGACTGTTGCCCAGCGGATGCACGCTGAAGTGCTGGGCATTGTGCTGGAAGCTGTAGGGCACGGCCACGGGCACCGCCGGTCGCTCCTCCGTGGCCTCCTCTGGGTCACGCGGCTCCTCCTCGCGCTCCTGACTCTGGCGCCCGGCTTTGCACCTGGCAAAGGCCTTGTGGAACTGCTCCAGCTGCTCTGTGGGCGAGGGCTCGGCCTCCTCGTGGTGCTCCTCCTCCTCCTGCTCTGGCTCTGGTTCCTCCTGAGCATGGCCATCGAGGCTGGGAAAGGACAGCACCTCGTCCTCGTCCCTCAGCGAGGAGGCGTCTATGAAGCACGCACTGGTGCCCGAGGTGGACAGCGGCTGATCCCGCTTCTCCAGATCCCGCAGCAAGCAGCTGGCGGTGATGCCCTTGAACACCGAAGGCGTCGTCGTCTCTGTGTTCTCCTCCGGCTCCTCCTCGGGCGCCAGGACTGTGGTGGCTGCCGGATACATGGACTCCCAGGAGCCCGTCTCCGTGGACACTGTCGAGGTCTCCATGCACACAATCTCCTCGTTCTGGCGCTGCTTCTCCTCCTTGGAGGGCGGCTTCACCTTGCCGCTGGCTCCTCCCTCGTAGATCTTGTTGTCCACGGCGGAGCCACTGCCCGAGGGCAGGACATCTGTGGCGGAGACGGCGGCTCCATTGCAGTCGGGACTGGAGACGGGCGAGAAGGTGTCGCGCTCCTCACCCAAATCCAGCTCGCAGGTCTTGGCCGATCCTGAGCCCGAACCCGAACCCGAGCCGGAAGTCGAGCCAGGCTGACGCTGCTGCTGCTGCTGCTGCTGTGGCTGCTGTGGTGCTCCTCCCGAATTAGGACGCACTGCAGCCGCCGCCGCGCGACGTATATCCTCGCTGTACTGCGGCGCCGAGGAAGACGAGGACGAGGAGGAGCAGGCGGAGGGACTGCAGGCGCTGCTGCCACTGCTGCTGTTGGTGAGATTCGAGTAGTTCGAGTGATTCGGCGAACTGGCGTCCACATGCTGGTCCAGCGAACGGCCAGTGACCAGGGCGGGAGCCTGTTCCGGCGACAAGGGTGAGGCATCCATCTCTGAGAGGGGGAAGGGTTCCAGGTGGAGAGTGGAGAGTGGAGTGAGTGGCTTCACTCAACTCATCGACGCTTTCCGGTCGGGGCCCAACCAAGCCTGGTTATGCTTCGCTGCCTGCTGAATGCCAAGTGGTTCTCCTCCTCCTTCTCTCCTTTTTTTTTCTTGTTTTATTTCCTTCTCTTAGCCGTCTTTTTGCAGTTTTTTTGTTGCTGTTTGTTGTTGCTTTTGTCTAGGGCCACATGCTGATGACGGCCCCGCCCCCCTGCCCCGCTGCAGCTGCCAACTGTCAAATTGTCAACTGTCAGCGCGTGTTGGCAGCTAAAAAAAAAAACAACAACACCAGCAGCCTGTGAAATCGATACTCAAGAGTGTTGAGTGCACGATGGCTTGAGGATCTCTCTCTCTTGAGCTTACTGCTTTTCAAGCTAACTCTCTCTCTTGAGTCCGGGCTTTCTGGCAGCCAGCTTTCTTCTTGTGGTTGCACTGCTTGGCTTGCTCTTGAGGCAGTTAAGTAGTAGATCCTTTCGTTCTCTTAAGCTTGCACTGCTTGGCTTTCTCTTGAGAGAGCTTTATTTGGTTCGAACTTCTTGACTTAACTGCTTGCTTCTTCTGGTGATAACAGCTCTTTGTTTCCGAACTGCTTATCAGTTCACACTCTCTTTCATTGAAGAGTTCTTGGGCTGCTGCTGCTGCTCTTGAATGTCTGACTATGCTAATTAGTGCCAGATCTCTGCTATCTCCCTCTAGCTTGCCGCTTCGTTGTTAGTAGATTTATTCGTTTTCCCTTTTTTTCATGTGCAACGTCGGTAATATTTCGTTTTCTTGTTTGTGTTTTTTTTTTTCTTATGCTGCGTCTGCTAAAGTTCACACTGCTTCTTCTGTGGCTTCGCTATCTTTGCGTTTGTTGTTGTTTTTATTGTGTTGCTGCCGCTGATTTATCGCCAATTGTGCCAATTGTTGAGACTCCACTTTTGCTGTTGTTGTTGCACAATTAAGCTGCAAAAAAAGAGAGAGAAAACATGAATTACTTCACACGGAACCGAGGCAACAACTACAAATAAATACACACAATAAACACACACACACACATATAGCAACCGAGGCAAAAATTATTGCATTTGCTTACTTTTATTTTATTGCAGTGTGCCTTCAAGTGCAGTTAACTTATTATTAAATTTCGTGTGCTGGCAATTATTTAAAACTTAAGTCTCATTAAGCATTAAGTCGCCGCGTGAGAGACAGGAAATGAATTTAATTCAATGATAAATGCCTGACATGTGTCATCTTTTAAACAATCATTTTTTTTGGCAAGCTTTGACCAGAATCGATTGGCAACGATATTAAGAGAAGAATATGGTTGAAATATTGTATATCGATAAGTGCTGCTCAATGAAAGGTTGTTAACAGAGAGTGTCGATAGAAGTATTTTAGCCAAGAATGTTGAGGAACACAATTAATCGAAAACTATCGAAAGTATATATTTTTATTTATATAGCATAGACATACTTAATCGAAAAATATTGAAAATATATATTTTGATTCATATTATATTTTGATATTATTAAAAATAATTAATTAATGGTAATAATTAATGTTTATGCATGTCACATAGTCAGTTTAAAATTTAAACTTTAAATAGTTAAAAATATTATTTAACTGAATTCAGGAATCCCTATAATGTTTAAAGAAATGTAGAACAAATTTCAAAATTATTGCAAGGGTTTCTTAGCATTACATTGATTACACCATCGATTCATTTATATAAATTCTTTATTATTTAAATATATTTTTAATATTTAATTGAAAATAGATCTAAGTCCGAAATATTATCATAATATGATGTAATTTTTCCAAATCTTAATATTTTCGTAAATTGCCCATTACAAACTCTGTTAATTAACCAAACAAAGCCTTTAAATGATGATTGACAGTTTAGAAATAGAAGAAAAGAAATTACATCTTGTCCAATTGAACATAAATATCAAATTACATTTTTCTACTCAGACCTATCTATAGATTTCAGAAACTATGCCTTCCAGAGTGCCTTCTATGCACCCCAAAATTTCAAGCCTCTTCCAATCCACAGAATGATCAATTTATAAACAACAATTTCATTAAATTAACTTATTTATCTCCCTATATAACCGATGAACAATCGCTGCTCGCCTAAATACCAAACCCCAGATGACGTCAATGCCTCGCAACCCCCCCCCTGGAATCGGAATCGGAATCCGAATCGAAATCGTTGCCAGTTGGCAGCTCCCAGCAGCTTACCCCAATGGATATGGCACTTCCTCAACACCCATATGTACATATATAGTATAAGCCACCCACCGCCCCCTGTGGAACACCCGAAACCAACCCTCAGAAAACCGCATTCTACAATAGCAAAAGCTTGACCCTCGGTTGCTTCGTTGCTTCCCCTTTTGGGTCCCTGTCCCGGCAAACATATAGAATTTCAATTCCATTCCAATTTGTTATCTCGGAAGCAAGTGCACATGCAAAACCGATGGCGCTGCGTTTGAAATTGGATACTGGGAAGCGGGGCAACATGTTGAGGCCAAGTGGAATTAGTCGGGTTAAAAACTGAAAACTCAAACTCAGGGCTCCAACGCAGGCAGGCAGTGTTTGCACAGTTCGGGAAAACGCCTTGAGACGGCGCGGCGAGCAGAGTTGAGGATTTCAGCGAACTTACGCGCAAACAATAAATATAATAAAAGATATTTGCCCAGCAAATATTGGCACAGTTCACCGAGAACAGAAAGGTGAGGTATATTTATGGGAAATAAAACAGGCTTTATATGACACCTACAAAGCGGGAGATATACTCAGGGCATGGGAAGTTATTAATATTCAAAATCAGTTTTAGCCAGAAACCTCCCTTGAGAACTAACTTTAGGTTTACTTATAAAGGTGCTAAGAAATTAATTTACCTGATATGCTGGTATTAATGGTATCTTAATCCTTCTTATGACACTTTCTCAAGTGTCAGAGAAATATGCCAGCTTATAGTAGACAAGGAAAATCTCTTGGGTACGAACTAATTGCAATTTATTTGTATATATTATATATATTATTATTTCCCATCTACACTCGTAATATTCCACCATTCAATTTGCATACAAAGGCAAGAAACAAATCGCTGAACATGAAGATTAATAAGCCACGTACTCTATCTTGTACCGCCGCCTCTATCGAGTGGTTAATCATGCAAATCGTGTGCCATTCCGTCGTCTGTCTGGTAAACAAACAAAGAGACTTGACTCGCGCATATAGTAGAATATATAGTAAATCAATCTGTAAACAAAGATCGATCGCTAGCTAGCTCGGTCTGTTACACTTTGCCAGAGATCGTATCGTATCTTCAGCAACTCCGACTCCGACTTGGAATTCGAAACAAAGACATTTGCCAACCGAACTGGAAACAAAGACCAGGCCATCGAATCGAAGATTGGGTCCCCGCTCCACCACTTGCAATATCCAGCGGATAAGCACACGGCAATTATGTAATTTATGGCTCACTCCGACCCCGCCGATATGCAGTGGCAGTGGCAGTGGCGATCTGCGAAACCTGCAGCTCCATAATCAGCAGAAGGAAAACGGAAAAATAAAAATAAATTCACTTGTAACTCGATAATTGCACGTTCTGTGCCCAGGTATGACTTCATATGCATACACACTCAGCCACACACACACAACAGCTGAGGGGAATCCATGCATAATATTCCATATATGGCCAATGTTGATTTACTTAATATTCCACACGAAATTTATGTAATTAAATGGCTAATGGTACACTTTAAACATTAAACGATAGTCATTGAGGTATGACTTTTAAATCATAGACTTTACAAGGCGGAAATCTATAAAAGATTTCCTTAAGGGAGGGAAAAACGTTTTAATAATAAAGCAGAGTTGGGTAGAGATTTAATGGCATTCAACCAATAAATAATACTACCTTTTAGGTATAATATTCCTTATTTATTATGAGATTTATTTTCTTTACTTTTATTATGTCAAAAAAAAGGGTCATATAAATAACTTTTATATAGTACCAGATTATAAAGATATTACTCCCATTTAAGTATAATATTCTTCATTTATTAAGAGCTTTATTAATGCTATAATCTTCACTTGCATTATTTAAATATATTTTCCTATAAGTAACTTCCATTTGGAACTCGATTATCCAAGCCCTTTTGTTACAATTTCAAGGGAAATCTATAATAGGAACCCTCGTTTATGGCAAGTGTTTATTGGGATGCGATATTCACCTCCAAGGTATGCCCAAACATTTATGCAATCCCCCCTATTGTAAATTATCGAGAACCGCCCCCACACACCCATTCATCTCCCTGCCTCTACTTGGCACCCTGAAACACTCGCGTTACCAAAGGCAGTTTTCACTACTATAAAACCATTTATCGCTGGCAGATACCAAACAAAGGTCGGCATGAGTAATCCAAGGCCCAGAACAACGCCAACCAGCCACTAGACAGACGGACCAAGTCCAAACAAGATATAAGCTGTCGATAGAGCGAATAAAATAAAATAAAATAAAACGATCAAGAGACGGAGCTCCTCGCTGATTTGAATCTGATGCCAAATATGGGCGCAACAAGTTGACGATGACGACAAGTTTCACGATGATGATGACGACCCGACCCAGGCACACTATATAGCATTAAGGAGAAATCCGAAGCCAACGCCAAGGCATGTAAATTTATAGATTGTATAAGAGAGGTTCTGCTGGAAATGGAAAGCCAAGCACAATGCCTCGACGCACCAGGAAGTGTGGGCAAAATTTCTGAAGTTTAAAGTCAAAACACGAGAGAAGACTGTCGGATTTAATTGGTCCCCGGAGGCCCAAGAACGCACTTGGAGAGCTTTGGATATGTTTATAAGCGAAAGTTGGTAGGTAAGAAGTGTGTTGGGTAATTGCTAGCAATTCTGGGTAGGTTGTATTATTGTAAATATAATTATTTTCCCTTAAATACGATTGTCTGAGAGTTATCTAGAAGAGACTGTATTTATTCATGTTTGATTATGAAGAAGGGAAAGTTTCCAACTTACAAGACCATTTGATATGTAATATTCTTTATAAATTAACTTTCTTTATAGGCTTTCTATTTACTTGTATCAAATTTATCTATGATTTTGGCTTCTTATTAATTTTATTTCATTTATTAGGGTCAAATACTCTGGCTTATAAACTTATTGTATCTTTAAACGTTAGAACTTGAAGATATCTTGATTTATTTTATAGAATCCAATATTATTTCCTTTATCTCCCTCCCTATTAAATTATTCTTTTCTGTTTTGTTTTTATACCCTTGCAGGGTATTATAATTTTAGTCAGAAGTTTGCAACGCAGTGAAGGAGTCATT
>JAEIIU010055395.1:0-43695 GCA_018874675.1 Drosophila baimaii | reverse complement strand
GAGGAATGCCATAAAAATTAATTGTTTCACTAACACAAAAAAACACAGGATGAGAGACCAGAGAAGGGGGAACATATGGTGGCAGAAGGGTGGATTTTCTATTAATGTATACATATATTTGATGAACTTGTAGAGCATTTAATTAAATTAAAATTTGAAACAACAAAAGAACTCTCTGATAGATAAATGTGAAGTCACTGAGGAATATTTTCAAATAAGGAAAACAAAACATCCAATTTCTAACACTTTCTTGTTCCACCTTCTTTTATATATTTATTTAAATTATTGCTTGTTTACTGAATACCATTTTTTAATTTAAATTCCTTACTTGCCTGCCTTTATAATATAATTGTTGCTTCAACAGAAAACTCATCCTAATAGACGACATTCCTGGCTGTAGCGAAAATGACTAATTTTAATGATCAACAAAGGCTTTTGTCAGCGAAAAAATACAGGACTATGGACTGGTATATTCCGCCATAAAGAAACCTGACACTTGAGCGGAGTTGTAAAGGCAAAAACTGCCATTCAAAAGTGCACAACAAGCGGGCTTTTTTGGCCAACACATGGCAAATTTGCCGGGCCAAAACCGCAGACGGGCAAAACTCTGGCAAGAGCGGCAGCCACGGAGACAAAACCCATTTAAGTTCAAAGCCAGCCAACCGCCAAGACGATCATTATCTGAGCCGCATATCTATTTGCGATTACCGAGGAGCTCTGGCTCTGGCTCTGGCTCCAGCTCTGGAGATGAGGCTGGGACGAGGATGAGGACTGGGCTGGATCTGAAGACGAGGCTGAAGCGGAGTCGTGGGAGTTTTGGTGGCAACGTGGGCGCATAAAGCAGGCAAATGTCAAAATGACGCGCTTTGTTGTTTATCATATTTACCGCAAGCAGGCAAGCAGGCAAGCAGGGCGAACTATAAGCCGGGCCAAATGCAATTAGTATTCAAATGTGGACGCGCCGGCGAGCACGACGCCAAAACGAGTCATCATCATCTGCCAGCGGAGCGACACTTGGACCTGGCCTAGGTCTGGGCCTGAGTCTGGATGGAGGAGCTTCTTTGGGCCGCCAGGCCACAAAGGAGCCGGCTCTTTTTACATGCTGAAAAATGCCTGGGCTTTTGCGGCTCACAGTTCGCCGTAATTTAGCGCACGCATTTTGCATTTTAAGCGCGAGCTGCGAACGGCGACGACTTCTGATTAATTCCTCAGCTGGGCGCTACAAATTCGTTTGACTAATTGCGGCTGCGAGCGGGAATGGGAATGGGAATGGGAATGGGAATGGTAATGGGAGTGGACAGGGGCAGGGGGATGGCACTGGGAGTGAGAGTCCCGGCCAGGGGATTCCGCGGAACACCTTATCGGCCGCAATTAAACGTGCTGTCGGCCAGGCCAACGATTTAATGTATGATTTCTTTCAAATCATATCTACGTGACTGTGAGTCAGCCTTATCAGCAGGGCCAGTATACAGGGCTCAAAGTTTTAGCCAGGCACTGAGGGAAAATTTGTATAGTTCTCAAAGAATAATACTACTATAATAGCTTTTTAATTTGCCTATGTGCCATAGTACATTCATCTTATTCATAGTGGGGGCTCAAAACCAAAGAAACATTATCGATATGTGTTAATTTGGCTTAAACCTTCACTTTGAATGGGATGAATGCACCATGGCGCATGATACCTTTTTCTATATTTATTTAAGCAATGTTTTAAGTATTATATTAATTTATTTTAATCCTTTATGACGCCAAATATCGCTCTCTTCCGCTGCAAACTAATTAAACAAAGAAATCCCTGTCGATATTAGAGTTTCTGTGGCTTAATCCCTCACTTTGAATGGGAGGAATGCACTATGGCACATGAAACATTTTTCTATATTTATAATGCACATTTTCAAATTCCAAATATCATCGATTTGAATCCTTTGTGACCCCCAATTTCGCTCTGTGCCGCTGCAAACTCATTAATGACACAAACCCCGGTCGGCCGGCCTCTCAGATGATTCAATATGGCCGCTAGTTGCATATTAAGCAGCCTCGGCTCAGCTCTCGTCATCGAATATGGCCACATCCAGGGCCTCGTAGCTTTCTGTTATATAACCATAATAAAAAACGGCCAACAAAAAGCGACGACAACAACAAAAAAAAAAAGAAAGAAGAAACACAAAATGTGTCGTGGGCGCTATCAAGTGACAGCTCCGTGGATCCAAACAGTTGTAAAATTAACAACCGAGTTATGACAACTGCCAGCAATTAAAATTGACAATTGATATGACAGGCGGGTGGCCCGGGGAGTTGGGTAAAAAATTGCCAATAAAAATGAATACATTTGGGAGCCTAGGATGAATGTCCTGGGAGTGGCTAGATTCTGAATGTAAAATAGGTCTTTTTTGAATAAAAGCAAGGAGAGAAGCTAGAGAAGAATTGTGGATAAAATTGTGGAATAAATTCTCTGTGATTTAAGTGACAAAAGGTTAATATTTACAAGAAACTAAGGAAGTTACTTAAATCTAAATTCATAGATAAAAACAAGAAAGAAAACTACCTAGAACTCGGTTAGTATGTATCAACAATGCCTTGTGCTATCTGGGCTTTACCTTTACAACCTTTCAGCGAGCAGCCCAGCGAATACGTTTACAGCTCCATGGCTTTTAATTGCCGGGCCTGGCCAAAAGCAATTGCTGCAATTCCGCAACAACAGTCACAGATCGCGTACTGAGACAACCATTTTGGCTGCACAAATATGACAATTGGCGGCATTATTAAATGTGCTACCTGCGCTAAATCTGCCGACATCAGAGAGTGTCCAAAAGCGGGCACAATGAGACAGGGCCGGGCCAAAACAGGCTGGTAGAGTGGGGGCGGGGGCGGGTCCGTTGTAAAGGGTACTTCCTGATAGCGCACTCAATTTGCATTCGAGCGGGGGCCGAAATCAAGTGGAATGACTGCCGGCCAATTACTTTTTATAACTTTCTAGCTCGCTCTCTCTGGCACTTCAATCTCGGCCAGTAATTAGTTGGCCAAAGAGTTGACAGGTGGCCATGGGCCAGGTGCGTGGGCGACAAAGGCCACCGCACACACACACATTAACATAATGTTATGAGAGGGCTTTAATTAAAAAACCCAAAGCACATCCCTATTATTTCTTTTTTCGCCCGCCAGCAATTCCCCCTTTACCCCTCTCTCTCTCTCTCTCTCTGTGGACAAAGTCGTTGGCCATTCCATGTGTGCACTCCTTGGAGCATTTAAGGCCGGCCATCCGGCACAGACAATTAAAAACCCTCTGCAGCTCTGCCATTTGCCATTTTATAAGCACAGATTACAGCTTTACGTATACGTAACGCACAAGGATGGTTGGCTAGAATGGGTATGGATGTGGGTAGGGGTATGGGTAGGGGTTTGGGTATGGAGCCATCGAGGCAGGACACACAGAGTGCTCTGATAAGCGGTGAGCACTAGGTGGACTCCAAACTGCTCTCCGAACACCAGTGTTGTCTGCTTGAATATAACAAAAAACGGGTTGGGTAAAGCATTAAAAATCTTTCAAGTTGATGGTTATTTTATGGAAATAATGAAGCGTATTTCTTCTTAAAATTATTTTAAGATAATGGAGAGTGACATGTACTTGTACATAAATGGTTTCTTTGTCTTGAATTGCTTTCTGATTGCTTTCTTTTCTTGAAAAATATCTATTTATTTACTTAAATCTGTTCATAATATTCTAAAAGTATTTAAATAACTTAGCAAGAAGTCTAAATAATATAAATATAATATGTTAAAGGTTTTTGGTCAAACCAATATTAAAATGCTGTCAAAAAACTAGCCAAGCTCACATCGCCGACTGGCACGTCCCTCGTATCTGCAGAGTGTTGTGATTTTATGTTGGCCATAGTCATCCCGGACGTCCTGTTCGCTGTTCTTAGTTCCCAGCTCCCAGCTCCCAGTTCCCGATCCCAGTTCCCAGTTCCCTCTTGCCTGCTCCTGCTCATTGTCTGCTTGCCTGCTTTAATGACATTGCACTGCACTTATTTCGTTTTTGGCTCTTTATACTTTTGATTTTGGTTTTTTTTTTTTTATCCACCAAACAGGGAAGATTCCACCTTGTGCTTGCAGGTTGATGGCCAGCTGTAAAACCTTATGATAGCTTAATTTTAGAGTTTTCAGATCGTTTTTGCAGTCTCCGCCGCACACGACAATGTGATTTGGTCCGAAATCAGTTGCGAATTTGCATGGACGAGCTCTAGATGAAGTCATTCCAATGCCAATGCGAAAATGACAAGACTTGGGTGGGCCGAGGGAAAGCATAATGGGAAAAGTGGGAAGAGCAAGCTGTTCAATATGCAGTGCACAGCTTGTGAGGGGGTTGTATTATCAGGATTTTCATGCTACCCCTTGGCATAAGAAAATGCAAAAAAATAATGAAGATAATTAGGGTTTTTTGGGGGCAACAATATATCGAAGAAACTGGCGTGAATTTACAATTAAATATAAATAACCGAATTCAATATTCCTCCGCTTATCTAAGCGAACCATAACCTGGCCATCAATTTGAATACCGAAATGAATTCGTAATGGAAATGGGACTGCTGCAGATATACATATGTATTTGCGATGGGGAAACCCCATATCATATCCAGCTGAGACCGGAATAGAATGAAACGTGTCCGAAATTGGGGTTGAAATCGTGTCGTTATCATTTGCGGAGGCGCCTCCCCGTATAATTTGATACTTCATCAATTCGAAGGAAAACCATTTAATATGGAAATCACTCCGAAAAGGGGCAACGCGCCAGTCCGGCAATCAAAACCGGTCGCCCGAACCCGATATGTTATGGCGGAAATTGCGAAGAAAAATCCGCGACTGCGAGACAATTGCCAGATGAAAAGGAAATTTGCATGTGACGAAAATGTATGGCAGACATCGTGAAATCGTAAAGTCTCCGCCGAGTTACAAACTGGCGACAAATGAGCAAAGGAAGTGCATAAGCGGCAACCGGAAGCGGAAGAAGACGAATCGAGGGCTGTTAACGCATTTACAAGCCTCGGCGACGACAATGAAATATCGCCAAAGATTATCAACGGAACTCCGCACTCCGGACTCTCGCGCTCCGGACTCCCGCACTCCGGACTCCCGCGCTCCGGCGCATTTACTTTGCATAATAAGCCGGATTATGGCGGCCCTCGAGCGCTGCGAGGGCGGCCTTAAGAGCCCCGATGACGTTGACAATTGATTGCTGGCCTTGGCAATGGCAGGGAAAAATATTTGGCGGCTTTCATTAGGCGAGTGAAAAATTTGATTTAAACATTTGTTGGCTTTCCACCGCCCGCCCGCCCTCGCGGAGGGAGTTCATCATTAGGCGGGAGGCAGGCGGGAGGCAGGCGGCAGGATTGGTAATGTTTTTATGTCAGAAATCACTTAGACCTTTGGTCAGCGGAAGTGGCCATAAAATGGCCATGGCGCATCCGCATCCGCATCTCAGGCCATAAATTCGACTGTGAAATTGAAACTTAAAATGCGTAAAGTATACGCCCCGTGTCCGTGGAGTTGCCCGGCGAGCAGTTTCAATTTTTATGTGTATTTTATATGCCTACTGTAAATTGCCGGCCATCTTGCAGGACTCGCTCTCGCTCTCGCCTTCGCTCTCTCTTTCTCCGCCGCCGCCGCTTTCTTTTTCGGCCACTTTGGTGTCTATTCGGGACTCCCCGAAAATTCCACGTTCACGTTCGCAATCGTCATAAATCTTATGGCCACATCTTGAATTTATGTGCCTCCTGCCCCGCAAATCTGCCTGCAGACCTCCAGTTCCATCTCCATCTCCTGCAGCTCTCCCTCTTCCCATTCTTCTGCCATTTTGTGGCTGTGTTTTGTGGCTTAGATTAGTAAGTCTGGCATCTGGCGGCGATTTGGTATTGATTTTCGCAGCGCCACTTATTGAATTTGTTTGCCCTGCTGGCCAAAAGTTTTTTAATCAAAAGTCTCCGCCGAGCAGGAATAGTTTGCTTAAAGTGTTTAGCCAAATGACAGAGCGACCGACGGGAGCAGCTTGCACTTTGACTGGCAACAATCTGAAACGTTTCCATTTGGCCACAAGACACAAGACAAAGGCCGAGGAATAAAAGCAGGCAGCAGGCAGCGGGCAGCAGGCGGGAGCAGGAGCATTTCCAGCTAAAATATTTACAGCAGAAATGTTTTGTGCAGATAGCAAACAAAGGGCTCCGCCTCACCTTGCCCCATTCGGGGGCAGATTTCATTACTGGCTGACCAGCATGCCGCTCTAAGACAATCAAAGGTGAGC
Source organism: Drosophila baimaii (assembly GCA_018874675.1). Classification (NCBI taxonomy): domain Eukaryota; kingdom Metazoa; phylum Arthropoda; class Insecta; order Diptera; family Drosophilidae; genus Drosophila; species Drosophila baimaii. The sequence goes on along the minus strand of JAEIIU010055395.1, from coordinate 37,400 downwards.
TGGCAACTCCGACGACAGTTAAGGGTTGTTGGGGTCGTGCTTGGGGTTGGGCTTGGGGTTGGGGTTTGAGGCCAGGGCTTGGGGGCTCCTACTGGGGTCTTCTTTTATTTTCCGCCTCAAAGCACACACTTGAAAAAGTTTATTCGGACACATGTGGAAATGTTGCTTAATTTTTAAGCATTCTTAGTTAACAAAATTAGAGAAGAAGAACTACTACACTATTTTGCATATTATTATTTATTTACATTTATAAAAGGATACATTTTTAAATCCCCTTTTGCCATTTAGGCTGCTTTTCTGAGTGCATGAATGTGGGAACTGAAATCCGCAGATTTGCCGGCCAGAGAAGACGCGACTACCAGCAGACTTGCATCCACCGCCATGAAAATTGGCGTCTGCCAAACATAAATAAAAAGGGGGAAAGGTAGACAAATCCGGAATAAATAACAGCGTTTGTCTGGCCCCGTCCTGCGGCGGTCTGCCGTGCGGATGCGAATGCGGATCCCCGGATCCCTGGATCCCCGGATCGAGTGTGGGCTGTGCCACGTCAGCATTGGGGCGTTATGGCAACCGACGGCGTCGAGACACCTGCCCATTGTGGCTCTTCCAGGCGCTTTGCCCCCGCGTTGCGTATACGCTCAGTTGCACCGCAAAATGAGCGAGAATCGCAACGTCTATTTGCCATGGCAATGGCACTCTGCCACTGGCTCTGGCCCTGGCATTGGTGCCGTCATTGGCAAAGGCAATGTGTCTTTTGTAGCGCTTTTAATAAAATATAACCATTTAATTGGTGTGGCAACCGTGGGCATCTCTCGGTTCCTTGCGAGCTACTTTAAGTTGGGATTTAACGAAGGCAGACATCCGCAGGATACCTCAAGGGTTTTACTGTAAATAGATATATACATTTAGTACATTATTATTCTTTACTTATTATTAATTAATTTTATTAACTATGCACATAATACCCACATGGTTCCATCAATGCGAAATATGATAAGAAAAATAGTATAAATATGTCTCACAGTCCGAGGAAATCCAAAGATTTCTTCTTCTCGCTGCCTTACTGATCTTTGACTTACACATTTTATATATGTAAGTATATATATGAATTTATGTGCCAGAGATTATTGTCGCCAGTCTGAAGGCGACATCCGACAGATGAGCAATGAAACCTGCATTTCGCTTTGTTCTATTTGAAGGCGACTTTCGCTGAGCCCCTGACGAGGACTTGTCAGCTATTTGCCGAATTCTCTAGTCTTACACAGGCTGAAGCGGAGACGGTATCGCAGGTGAGGAAACTGGTCTCCGAACCCAATTTCCGCTCAATAAGGCCACTCAGTCTACTCGAGAAGTTACGTAAAAAATATATGCAGCTTGAGGAGAGGTCTAAGGTGCAGGATAAAGTCATAGCAAATCTTAAATCCTATGGCGAACAGTGCATGGAGCTCAATGGGCTTCAAAGCAACAAAACTATACTTTTAGAAGCTTCACCGATCTCTCCGTTTCGTAAAACTGGCAGCCTAAGCACAGGGCTTGAAGACTTGGAGTCCTGCCAGACCCAACTGAACCTAAAATCAGGGATAATTACCAGCCTGAAAGATCAATTGCAGTCCTGTAACAGCACCTATTACCAGAATAAAGAGCTTCAGATACAACTGCAGGCGAAGGAAGTGAAGAGAGAAGAGACTCAAACCCCTAAAGAACACTCAGAGTCACCAACTATTAAGGAACCTGATCTCATGGAGGTTGCCGAGCCCCACGGCTGTAGCCAGTACAAAAACTCCTCCGGCATCCATCCGATAGAAGTTCCCTCGCTGGGCAAGGTCAGGGTATTCTGCGATGGTCAGCTAGCCGGTCCTGGCTGGCTTGTAATCCAGAGAAGACTGGATGGCAAGACCTCCTTCTTCCGTGAGTGGTCGGAGTATCGCGAGGGGTTCGGGGATTTGAGCGCAGAATTCTTTATGGGTCTGGAGACTCTCCATTAGCTCACCAGCTTGCAGCCCCACGAACTATTCATTCGGATGGAGGACTTTGAGGACCAAGTGAGATTCGCACGCTACGACCACTTCGAGGTGGGCGATGAGAAATCGTCCTATGAACTCAAGTCGCTGGGTAAATACTCAGGAGATGCTGGAGATGCATTCTCCTACAATCTGCTGGCCAGGTTCTCAACCTTTGATCGGGATACTCTAGAGCAGTGTGCCCATAGAAGACAGGGAGCTTGGTGGTTCAGCGAGATGTGTGGTTTCAGGTGAGAAAATATCATTATAAATTAGTTCCCTCACTTTGATATCAAGTGTTTCCTATTTTTAGCAACCTAAACGGCTTTTATTCGAGGGCAGATGAGGACTACGACACCGATGGCGAAGGCGTCTTTTGGCATACCAAAGAATGGCACGAATTCAGCTATTCCCTGAAGAGGGTTCACATGATGATACGCCCTAAGCTTCAGGGTTTACAGAGTCCCACTTGATACTAAATATATTTAAATACTTAAAACAAAACAAGAATGTTGTTTATATTGAATGAATTATGACTGAACGAGCCTTTATGCTGATTATCAGGCTATACAGTTATACGAATATATAAGCTGTGATGATTAAAATATTATTTAATCTCGAAACAAGTAGCCAACATCGGAAAGTCTAAGGCCGTATACTCTTGCAGTTTGTAATTGTAATATTTAAAATGCTTGGAACTTTCCCGTGTTCGAATCAAGCAAACATATTCTGCAGATTGTAAAGGCAATTTCCATAACCTTTGCCTGCTGGCAGCCGGGCTGGAATACATGCTCGCTAATTAATTCAAAGACAAGTGCAAAGATTCACACCAACAGAGCAGGGATGAGGATGTATCTGGGATCTGGGAACTGGGAACTGAGAACGATTCCTAAATGGTTGCAATCAATTAAGAGCCAACAAAGTCAACCGTCGCCGTATCGATGTCAAGCCAGCAGCTGCTGTGATGGCCCGGCTTTCAGCCTTCAGCCTTCAGCTTTCCCCATTTTCCCCCGTACCTACCTACCTCCCTCCCTCACTCCCTCCCTCCGTCCCTGAGCAAATTAATGAACAACGCAGCCAATTGAGGGAAATGGGGAAAGCGTAGAGCGTAGAACGGGAATGGAAATGAGCTGGATGACAGCCTCATATTTGCATATTCATGGTGTTTCTGCATTCTAGCAATTGCTTCCGCCCATCTGGTCAACGAATTTTCTGGCTAAATGCCTTTGGTTTACTTTAATTAGTTGTTTAGTTTGTCTAGCTAAGTGAGTGCCGTGCCGGGCCGTAAAAAAATAAATAAGAAAACTAAAACTAGTGGGAATTAAACTGCAGCCAGCACGGATCCCGTCAAAGCCAGCCAGACTTGGCTCTAATGGAACTAAACTAAGAGAAAATGCGTTCCCCAGTTAATGGACGGGACGCACTTCATTAGATATTCTCTTTCCAATGCTAATATGCATGCACTCAATGTGCAAATAGTTTGAGAGCCGGAATCCGACAACAGCGAATAGATACGGATACGGATACAGTATCTGTCGGGTGGCCCTGTGGGCCAGAGAGACGGCGGGTCAGAGGCGGGTCGGAGGCTGGCACAACTAGGAGGCACTTTGTCCTGCCAGCCAAAGGCAAAGTTGGTCTGTCCACAGTGTCCCCACAGATATTCAAAATTCTGGCTTATAATGGCTACATAGTTGAGTCTTAAGACTGGGCTTGAAGTGGTAAATAAAACACACATTAAACTAATACAAATATTAAGCAATGAGGTGCTTAGATAATCTTAATTTATTTCCCAAAAGAATATATATATTGCAGATATTTTTAGCTACTTAAAAAGCTCTCCAAAAATAAAACATGTATTTCAAAAACATTCCATTCAGACAGAACACAAAGGCTGGCTGATTTCCATTTCGCAATTGACGTGTGAAGACTTCAAAACAAAGCCAAATTAGCTGCTGATTCGACACCCACGGTTCCCCAGGAAAACTTGGCAAACGCAGTGTCATGGCTACGGGATTTAATAAGGGGAAAACAAGAGCGACAAAAAATGAAAATCAAGCAACAAATATTGTCACATGCATAAAAAGGGCCTCACAATTTAACGCTTGAATGTTCCGACAGACGTCGACATATGTTGTGGCGCACACGTGTGTGTTGTGTGTGCCGTTGTGAGTGCGGTGTGCCCTGCGTATATGGAACTTTTTAATAATACTTGGCTAAAATACCAAAGGAAAAACTTTTATTAATAAAGTTTCTTTCTTTCTGTCCCTCACAAGCACAAGCATGGGCAGCAGAAGGGAAGAAAGTGTGTGCAACGGGGAAGGAGCGTTACTTGAGGCTTCTTTCCCCTTTTCCCTTCGCTTGTAGGGTTTAATTATGGCCAGAAGAAAATGGGCAAAAAAAAGTGCAGGGTCCAGCAGTGGCAAATAGTTTTCTGCTTATTTTTATTTGCAAGTCGCACATACGCATATTAAGAGGAGAAGATGTTTTCGGGGTAAAAGAAATCGAGATCTAAGGAAGGGAGACTAAAACTTAAGGAATTTATACCAACAAAATTAAACAGGAATATTTATTTTATATGTTACATAAATTGCAAGATATTTTATTGAGAAAATACATATTCAGAATTCAATATCATTCCATTAACGGATAGTTATTAACGGTTAGTTATATGATCTTAAAATAATTTTATTGTATTCAAATAACTTAGTATCTTTTTCAGTGCCTAGTTTTTCCCAGAAAAAAGGCAGAGCATTTCTTGTTCAAAATGGAAATTCACTACCTTGTAATGGGAAATTGTTTCTATCATATTATTATTTATTTATTTATTAAATTTATTATTATACACAGTTTTCTGAGAAGAAATATAGAATACTTATTTATTCTAAGAAATTAATCAGTGCTCAGTTCTTCAGAGAACAAATGTAAAACAGTTTATTTTTCCCAATCAAAATACATAATATTTTAATAGGAAATTATTAATATTATTCAATATTGAAGCCATAAAAATTCGCATATTTCCCGCATGCATAAACGCCGCCCAAGAAGTGAGCCCTCAAACTTTTCTGAGGGGACACTTGTCGCATCGGCAACAATTGCGAATCTTTTGCCCCTCCTGCCACCACCGTCGTCGCCCCCTTACAAATCTGTGCTGCATGTTCAAGTGCACAATTTTTGCCTTTGGCGGCAATATTAAAATTTAAGCCGAAATGCCATCGAGCTGGAGCTGAAAGCAGGCCCGGAAATAGTTTCTCAACGCTGCTGCCGCTGCCGAAGACCCCCCTCGAAATGCCCGCCCATGGGCTTGCCAATTTCGTTCGTGATTTCGCTTATTCGTTTTTTGTGTTTTTGATTTTGTCGTATTTGTCTGGTGATAGAAAAGCAGAGCCGCTGGCTGAGCGCAGCAGCGGCAACTTCTGCCCAAATACTTTTAATTAAAATTTCAAATTATTTTCGCCTTTCGCAGACGTCGACAGCTGGAGGGGGACAGGGGGCGTGGCAGGAAGCGGAGACAAAGATGAGCACAAGTGCAGTTAGCGAGTGCAATGGCGCACAAGATGGCGGCGGAAAGGATCCGAAGGATCCTGAAAATGCTGAAATATTCAAAGCGCATTTTCAATTTAAAAGTTTTTGCACTCGGGCATATTTATTTATTTTATTTCGCAATTTTTGTTTTCCGCTCATCATTGAGTCCGGGGCCGTGAGCGGGAATGGGTCGAGAGGGGAGTGGTGCGGATTGGTGGACTCTTTGACCGAAAGTTTGCCTCCAAGTAGGCAATGTCATTGAGAAAGTGCACCAGGAGAAAATATGGCCAGGAACTGGGTAGATGCGTTTTTTTAATGGGAAATTAATTAGAAATTATTAAGTAGCAATTATGGGGATAAGATAGGGCATTGATAAAATTTTAAAAATGGTAGCAGGATAAAGAAATATTGAGAAAGAAATCTATATCCTAATAATACGATGTTTAAATATATTTTAATGGCTTAAAATTATAGTTAAGAGTTCTTCTTATTTAGAAAATACAAGTTTTTGTAAGTGAGGCTGCTTAGATAAGGAATAACCCCTTTTAACACTGACTAACAATTTTAAATTTCCACTTGCTTTGTATATATGTATATTATAATTAAGAATAATTAATATAAAATATATGAATAAAATAAAGAAATTATGTACAATAAATAAAATAAGTTACCAAACATAAATAATATATTATAAATATTTAAAATTCAACACAAACATTATTCTGAGTGTCATTTATGGCACAAATGTATATATAGCTTAAGGCAACTTCCACTCTTCTAAGCCATACATTTTCTCCCAGTGCAGGCAGTGTGGGAAAGTGGGCAATGGATATGAATGCCCTGCGAGCGGCAACTTAATGCAATTTCGCTCTGGCAGATTTCATTTGTGTGACAAATGGGGGGCGTGGCCATGCAAATCGCAAATAAAAAGAACTCATTAAAAGTTTATGCCACAAAGTTTGGCACCCAACCGCCCACCTCCCACTTTGCACCACCCACCTTCCACCCTTCCACCGCCCACCGCAATCCAATTCGGCCCAATCCAACTGCAACTTCGGTGGGGGTGAGGGGGCAACTTCCGCTGATTGCATTTATTTCTTATTTTTCGGCTTTTGTTTTTCGGCTGTTGTGAAATAGTTCTAAAGCGCGCCAGCTATAGTTTATGGAATAACTATCAATTGCGAGGCAGCCTACACTGAGAACTTTCGAAATGAACTTATTTGAAAGCGGGCTTCAAGTGCTTAGAGTGCTGTGTAATACTATTTAAATAACATTAGTATTTTCAGTAAAGTAAGTACATATATATATTATGTAGCGAGCCGAAGGCCTTAGTTGCTATGGCTCTTACCTCAAGTTAGCTTTTAGTTTAAATCTATTTGTTAGCTTTAGATAAATAAATAAATAAATATATTATGTAGTTATACTTATAGTTATATTTGAGCTGCTGGAACTCTCCCCTGCTCAGCTGCTCTTATTCCAAAATATTACTCAGTTAGAAAGCCCACTATCAGCACTCCTAGGGCACTATCTCTGCCCTGCGATCAATCATTAAACAACGATAACCTGTAATTCGAGTGTTCGTTAACCGAATTATAGGTCACTCCTGAGTGGCCTGTTATCGGCCGCCGTAACTCCTCCAACTTCCCCGAGATATTCCGCCAACTGACAGTTGACAATTCCCTACACCAATAATCCCATAATAATATCTACGGTGGGGGCACGTGCGGCACGTTTCCCCAGCGTTCCCAGCGAGCGAGTTCAAAAAGTCAATTCGAATTAAACAACGCATTTGATTGCCATAAAAAACGGTGGGGCGGTTGCCCGCATTTACTGGCCGCTTGAGCCCGCAAGACCTGCCTGCAACTTGGCCGTGTTCGGTGTTCTGGGCCAAAAGCAAAACGTGGCCGGTTGCGGCCACTCCCCGAGACAGGTAAATAAAATTGAAATTATTCTGTGCAGTTGCGAGAGCGAAAATAATGAGAAATCAAGCAATCTAGAGAAAAAAAAACAGAAACTGAGCCAGAACACACACAGAAATTAGCCGGAGTGGACCTTGAAAAAAAGTGGAGAGCAAAAAAAATAAAATGCAAGCGGGCGGCGTTTCAATTAGCCGTCCTCCAGCGACTTGTCCGGCAATTAGGTGTGTTTTAGTCGGGCCAAAACGATTCTAATCGCCGGTGTTTTAACATAGATTTCGCCTTTGCCTTATTTGCCCGGCTTTTGTTTAATTTCTGGCCGCACAGTGCTCACTTTTTGTGCTCGCAAGTTGTCGGCTGTCATGTTGCTGGTGACATTAGCGACGGTTCGAGCAGGAGACTCTGGCAGGCTGGCCGGCCACACACAACCGCCGACGAGTGGACCGATCATACTCCCCAGATATGACAAATTTAATTAAGGTTAATTCTCAGTTCACCTTTTTTCCACATATTTTTTTTTAGATTTTTTTTCTAGATTTTTTTAACCGCCCGCAGTTCAGTTCACATAACATTTGCAGGCGGGAACAGACGTTTTGCAGGGTGCTTTGGGGGCATGTAGGGTTCAAAGGTGGCAACTAGATAAAAATGGGGCAAGGTATAAGTCCCTGAGGGATACGTTATTTCTTTAAAAATCATTTAAATTTAACTTCAACATAATTATTTTTAGTTATATCGTAAATAGTTTTATCAATATCGTAAAAGCTAGGTAATTTCCTCTTGTAGGGAATTATTTGCAGGTCTATTTTAATTTCCCCAAATAACCATTGATCTTCACTAGGAATTCCCCAAAGAGGGCGCCACTTACTCCCCCTTCCCGCCAGATGGCTCTGTCATACCATTCCCTGCCCTCGTTCCAGGGTGTTCCCTATTTCATCTCAGCAAATCGCATAAACATTCTCGACTCTCTCGGCTTTATCTGAAATTGTCCATCGAATGCAATGCAATGCAATGCAAGGCAGCCGTTCCTGGGCAGTCCCGAGGGGGGGCGGAGGAAGGGCTGTGTGAAAAGGTCAAAGGCATTCGATTAACTTTAATTTGCGCGGCTCTTTTCGCTCCGCCAGCACGAGTATGAGTACGAGTAGGAGTATATGTATATATATCCGATATATCCCCCATTGTTCGGCGGCTGTTGATTTAGTTAGCAGAGCCGATGATGGCTCCATAGTTCAGGTGTGCCCATCGCAGGCGGCGTGAAAGCCAAACCTTCTCCGCGAGACGCTTTCCGGCTCATCGGAGCTGCTCCTCCTCCGTCTCCTCCTCCTCCTCATACTTCTAGCCGACTTACAATGGGCCCGAACTAAGCTTTGATTTATGCCAACTGCGGTCATGTCATAGTTCAGCCGAGGCATTGTTGCAATGTCAGAGGGGGCGGCATATTAACGGTAAGGCCATTCCCAAAAATGAAGGAAATATATGTGATTGCCAGCGAAGATCAATGAGATTCAGGGAATTTCGAGGGAATAAACGAAAAATTAATAAAGAAAACTTCAATTTTTTATTCAAGACCAAACATTTGTAATTATTTGTTTATATCAACCCAAAAACGATCTCTTTTTTGTGCCCGTTCTCCGCGGGGGCCAAGCACTAATTGCGGTTGTCTGAGGCACGCGTTGGCCACAAAATGCTGGAAATGTCACTGCCACAGGAGAACGGCTCGGCCAGAAAATTTGGCCAAATTGATAGCCAAATTTGGCGGCCAGGTGACGGGGCCTGCCAGCCAAGTGGGCGTGGCCAAAAAAATATATAAAAATCAATTCTGGCCCGCGCAATCGAATGCCGTTCGACCGGCCAGTCTGTCAGTTAGTTTGAAATTAATTCGCACAGCCTGGCAATATAATTTACGGTCTCTCCTCTCCGGGCCGAGTAATTGAGGTGGACCGAAGATGTGGGCAGGTTTTCGGCTGCAACTTTTCATATGCTCATTGCCCCGGCGCGTGACATATCACGAAATTCTGTTAACGGCTCTCCGCCGAATAGTTGAGAATGGTTGTCGAACTGGAAGCTGTCAATTAGTTGTAGGTACATCTCGGCGAACACGTCTACCAAATCGAAACCTGTTCGCGGAGCTGAGAAAATTTGAATTTAGTTGGAGGCCAATCGATGACAGAAATATTGGAAATGGAAATTGATATTGCAAACCTTTAACTATGCCTTTGAGCAGTCAATTTGATGGGATCATCAAGTTGATTTAACTTTCTCAAGCTGTAAACTAATATTTAATTAACTTTAATTAATTTACTTACCTTTCCATCTTTGAGCTTCCATCTCCATTGATTTTATCTTTACATTGGCTTACGCACTGTCAGATCTATTTCATTTGAAACAACCTATGGAAATACCTGGTTCTGATCACATTTTTCTGGTTTTACAAAGTTCTCAAAGCACATGTTCTTGGGCGGACGGGGCCAGGTCGTTAATTACAGACCGCCAGCTACTCGGTTTCGCTCAGATTCGCTCCGATTTGCAGCTGGGCAGCTCACAAATCTTGTCACCGGCTGTGGCGATGCAGCGATGCAAATATCTACGCAGCATGCAACATGCAGTCATCTGGGGCTGCGTCGGCGAGATTCATTTCTCATTTGATCTTTATCGCCCGGCGACATGCAAGGCCTCCTACGGGCCCCCCCTCCTGACTCACCTGATATCCGTATACTGATTGTAATCGAGATTGGCTTTTTCCACGAGGCCGCCCGGCTCTCAGTGCGATTTGTGGCCTGGAAAACTGCGACATTTCAAGGTTTTTTTTGGCCACGCCCTTTACGGCCAAATTACGGCGGTTTTTGCTTGGCAATTTGTTAGTTTTTGATTTCTAATTTTGGATCTCTCACTAGTGGATGTGCAGGCAACATTTGAAGTTTTAAAATAGATAAATAAGAACATAACAATATTATAAAACAAAAAGGTTATTGGTCTATTATAGGTTTTAAGTCCAATTCCTTTCCCCAATTTCTGCCCATCATTTAATAGACTCTATAATCGACCTTGGGCTGTAGCTCAAATGCCAGAACCTAGTGGCATTTGGATATTTAGACCACGCACAGTTCAGAGACACCTTCCTGGGCTTTTTCCCAGTCGCAGCTGACTTTTCGCACTGACAATTTAAGCAGGGACAATGGATGGGTGTAAATCATGTTTGCATTGCTCGCTGTCTATCTGCCTCGCCGTCTGTCTGTCTGTCTGTCTGACTGTCTGCCTGGTGTTGGCTTTTGGCTCAGACTTGACTTGACTTTACTTGACTTGTGGTCAATGGCTTGTACATAATGGCTGCCCCGAACAACAACAACAACAAAAACAACAACAGCAGCAACGAGCAACGGCTCTTTGGGGCATTTGCAAACAATGACATTATGCTGACGTTTATTAATCGCATTTGCGAAATTAATGTCGTGACATTTTCGGTTTAATGTAGTTGTAATAAATAAAAGCACCGTTTACCCCAGGACCAGGCAAAAAAAACAACAAAAATAAATAAAAATGTATGATACAAAAAATCAATACAATAGTCGCATAGACAGGCGGCAGACACTACAGGCAGCAGCTTGTTGCCAGTGTTCCAGATTACGTAACGCCAATTTGCATAAAATAAATGAGCCAAAAGGTGGCTACCAAATTTATTTAGTTTTAATAAAAGCCAAATGAAAGGTTTTTTAGGTCCTTAGTATAAAAAAAAAATGCACACAGAGGAAATTCGAGAATTGGTAAACTTAGGATTTTTCTAAACTCTGGGTAATAATTATTATAAATTAAATAATTAATTTCAAAAGTATGTAATATCCTATAAACAGCAGAGAGCTCGCCAAAGACACCAGCATCTATTTACTTATAATTTAAATAAAACACACATTTAATTACCTTAAAACATTTCTGCATCCGAAATCTTAAGCACTTACCCACTGTGCTCAGTGTTGGCTGGACATACGGTATATATATATAATACATACACTTTTATAAAAATAGTTCTCCCTTGTGTGGGTTAGATTAAATATACGTACATATTTATATACATATATAAAAAAAAAAGATAAAATGGAAAAAAATTACTTGACTTTACCCCAGATGGGACTCGAACCCACAATCCCCGGCTTAGGAGGCCGATGCCTTATCCATTAGGCCACTGGGGCTTGTGCAACCGGCTGTCAGAATGCCTCTATGAAGCGAGGCAGGCTAAGAACAGGTAAAACAATAACACAACAAATGTGGAACCACTATAAATAACTACTGTATTCCATTTCGTTTTGTGGCGAAAACAACTGTTTAAATAAGTTCGATGTCGTTGTTCCGAAACTTGGTGTGCAAACATAAATATCTCCGCAAATATTTGGGTTGCCAGAAAACACTTGTTATAGCCACTGATGCGGGTAACAACATTTGCGTTAGAATAATCTAGTAGTGCATCTAATATGAACAAATAACATATTTTATTTCTTTTTGTATGCAAATAAAATACTCTTGTATGTATATGTACATACATACATACGTACTTTAGTGGCTGAGTTTTGCTTTAACGGCAGACGTATGTACATATATCCACAAAGGCTTCAATGTATATTTCCACCCTGTAAATACAATGAAAAACATGTTCTGTTTATTTGTCTGAATGCTTACCAGCCGAGCTGAATCATGCCTTGCTGCCGTGCGCTCAAAATAGCACTCGGCCGCCTCACAGCACATGCCCCAGTGGCCTAATGGATAAGGCATCGGCCTCCTAAGCCGGGGATTGTGGGTTCGAGTCCCATCTGGGGTAAAGTGAAGTAAACTTTTTGTTTTTTTTTTTATTTCTTTATTATTATACTGTATTTAACAATATATTTATTTTTTGTGCCTGCATTCATTAAATTTTTCTTTACACTTTTTGGAAATTTAGTGAGTGTTGTTTTAATTTAAGGCAAACTTGTCGTTAAAGTGTTTTGTTTTGGTATTTATTTATGTACGATGTGATATAATATAAATATTAAGTTCTTAACTGAAGAATAAGGAAAAGAATGCTTAGAATTTCCTCCCCAAATCCGATGAAAGCCCCCAAGTATTTGGCAAGCTATTCGCAGTGCTCCATCAGAGCAGATTATCGGTGTGCCGCTCCCAGATGCCGGGCCACAAGCCGAACATAAACCATGAAAAGTCGTCACAGCAGTTGACATTTCGCTGTGCCACTTCCACTTAATTTAACAACTTTACGAGTGCCAGCCATCGTCTTCTAATATCGTTTTCAGGCATTTTCACCCCGGCTCTTAAATGGCAATCAACTTTCTGATGAGTTGTCAAAAACGCCGTCGCCTGACATTAGGTGCCTGTGGATGTGGATGTTGGCTGTGGCTGTGCTGCACCAGTGGGTGTGGTGTGCAGTGGAGCGGCTTCGGATGAAATCCATCCACTTTAAAAGTTTGCCAAAAATTGCGGCTCATAATTTCACTTTCGCTATCTGAAATATGCATGGCCGTAAAATTTTCCAACGCCGACCAAATGGCCACCCAGGGAGATGAGGATGCACAGGCCATCGGGTGTTGGGTTGGGTTTGGGGGGGCGGATAATGGGGCACTGGGATGCTGGGATGCTTGGATGCTTGGCTGCTGGGAGGAGGAGCAGGTTAGATGGTAGCCGCCTCTGCCAAGAGCATTAAAATTGCATACTGGCGGTGTGGAGCCAGAAAAAAAAGAAGGAAATACTAAAAAATAAAACTCTGCCTCGCATAGTTTCATTTGCTTTACGATTCAGCGAAACTTTGGCCGAGGATGCGCCAAAGGAGGGATAACAGCGGGATGTAAGGCTGCCTGCCTCATCATTAATGTAAATTCATTGTTGCATGTTGGCGGGGCAGGCGTGTGGGGGGCGGTGCTCCACTGCCTGCATTACAACAATTCATACTGAATTTTTGATACGAATCCTACTTTCCCACGTACGCATAATCCATTAAGCAGGGAAATGGGTCACTCGAACAGGCAGTACCTGGGGCCTCTTATCAAAAATTAAAGCAAAGTCAAGAGCTGAGCTAAGAGTATCCTGTTTTTAAATACATTTCACATATAAATAAGTTTTAAATAAAGGAAATGTGTTGAATTAATGTGTATTAATTCCTGCCGAGAGGTAGGATCTCCTTTTATGTCCAGCTATATCTCCAACTATAAACCCTGGCTTTACTCATAATTGTGTCTATTTCCTTTTTGTGTCTTCACCTAGATATATTTTGCAAACAGGGCTGCCATTACATACCCATTAGGTGCAACTATTCCCTCGCCAGTGCTGAGGAAAAATTCCTCCTCGTCCTGAATGCCCCACCTCGGCGCAAAAACTTTTCCGCAGAATTAATGGCAGGAGTACTCCGGTTGCACCCCGCGGAAAGTAGGCCAAAGTCCGGGGCCGTCGACCAGCGAGGTAGAGTGTGGTGGGGCAGGGGGCATTCCGGGAAGTTTATGGAATGCATTTCTCTGCAGATTGCATTTGTTGCATTTTACTTAATTGAAAAAGGCCAACGATGCGGGGGAAGGCCGTAAAAGGACAATATCGCTGTCCCTAGCCCTCTATGGGCTGCGGGCCTGCGTCTCGGTGCCTGTGCCTGTGCACTTCATAAAGCTGACAGGACAGGGCCCGATCCAAGCCGAGTCGGCTATAAAAGAACATGACCAAAGCGGGCGAGGACGAGGAGACAGGCACACACACCACACCACACCACGCTGCCACACACCAAAATAGACCGCCGCACGGGCACAAAAAGCATCTGCAACAAGCAACGGCAACGGCAACGGCAAACAAACAAAACAACAACGAGCGGCAAAAATTATCTACTCAGATTATGTCGAGATTAATTACATACGCTGAGCGCCATTGTCTTGTCAATAAATTGTCGTTGTCGTCGACGTCGCCTGGCATCGTCGTGTGGCCCAAAGATAAGAGGGACTACCGAAATGTTAACTGGCTTTTCTTTTCTTCTCTGCAATTTTTATACCCTGAGAGAGGGTATTTGGGTTTTTTAGGCTCAGTTTTCGGATACCAATCGGTAGTCGCAAGTATATCCTTCTCTCGGCTTAAGTTATCTGCAAAATAAACCCTAATTTCTTTTTATTTCTTTTAGATATATTAGGAAGGTACATCAACAGATATATCTATAATGATATATCTATATTTTAAGTGTCAGAGTATTTTAAGCTCCCACCAATAAAGCTAGTATTTTCCCTCCTTATTTTTTGTTCCAAAATTTTTCGCCAGTTGCCGTTTTTTTTTTCCATTTGCTTTTCAACTGAGGCTGTCAAAAATGGTTGCTCAACCCGGGAGCTGCAGCCAAGCCCCTCGTCCTCGGCGGCTAATTAATTTAGAAATGCTGACGGGCCCACCAAAGGGAGCGCCATATGGCCAAATAATAATGAAATGATATAGGTTTAATCCGGCGATAAGCATCGGACGGCATCGAGCCGCATCGGGCCTCATCTCTCTAAGCCAGAGTGCTCGCAAAGTGCGCGTAAATTAATTGGCCACAAAGCGCGGGCCTTGCAGTTGGCCAACTCTGAAGGCGGCTCAGGCGGCTGCTGCTGCCTGCTGCTGCCGGCCAAGTTTATGTGACGGCGGAGGATGTGGTTTCTGGCCAAGAGGGGGCCCTCAGCCGGATTTAGTGCATGTTGAGCGGTGAATGGCCAATGTAAATTTCCAGCAGCGATGCCGTCTCTTGGCCCAAAAGCGAAGAGCAAGCATGGGCAGGGCTAATTAGAATGGATAACAAGATATTGGCATCGCTGCACCGCGAAAATATTGCCCGCCATAACTCCGGATGAGTGTTTGTCCATGTAGCAGATGGGATTTGCAGATTGCGGAACGAGGAGAAAATATTGTGATTGGAAAATGGGTTCTTAAGACTGAGGAAATCCCTTTCCCAAGAGGAAACACTCAACATTTTCAAGAAATATATATATCTGGAGAGTAATAATCAGTGCAAAACCCCCTTAGGCTTTTAAAATTTCAAGATTGAGTGAAATATATATATTTAAAATAAAAGTTCCCCTTGCCCGTGAGTCACTTTTCAGATTGCGGCTCTTATCGATGGCCAATTAAGTTTCCGCCAGATTCCACTAACCTTTCGGCCGAGATAGGCTCTATCAATTTATATTTCTACGTAATTTCGGTTCTGGTCAGCAGTCAAAACACGATAAGAACTAAAAAATTGATATAAAAAGGCAGTCTCTGGGCCCGTGGAGTTCAGTGTCAGTTCGCGCCATCAAAATGAAAGCCATTTGTCTCGTACTAGCCGCGTTCTCGCTGGCCCTTATCTCGGTGGCCAGTGCTGGTCTTGTGGAGGTGGAACCCTTCGCCAAGACCTACTCCTCCTGCAAGGCCCTGAGCCCCAAGAAGAGTGGTGTGCAGAAGATCACGGTGGGCAAGGACACCTTCGAGGTGTACTGCGACGAAACGATCAACGGCAAGGGCTGGCTGGTCATCCAGCGGCGGGTCAGTGTCCAGGAGAACTTCTTCCGCAACTGGACCTCTTATCAGGCGGGTTTTGGCGATCTTAAAACTGACTTCTTCCTGGGCCTGGACAAGGTGAACAAGCTCACGGCCCTGGAGCCCCAGGAGCTGTTCATCCAGCTGGTGGACTTCAATAACACCTCACGATATGCCCAGTACGATCTGTTCAGTGTGGGCAACGTGTACAGTAACTACTCGCTGACACAGCTGGGCAACTATAGTGGCACTGCTGGCGACAGTCTGCGGTACCATCTGGGTGAGTCCTTCAGCACCTTCGACAAGGATAACGATAAGAGCTTCTACAACTGTGCTGCGAAATATCATGGAGCCTGGTGGTACAAGGATTGTCTGGCCAGGTGAGGCTTCTTAGAGATTATAGAGTTTCTGAACCCATAACTAATCCCTAATTACTTGCAGCAATCTGAATGGTGCCTACCTGGGCGGTAATTATACGGATCCCGATCTCGTGGGCTCTGGAATTGCTTGGGGCGAGTGGAAGGGCTTCTCCTATAGCTACAAGACTGTCAACATAATGCTGCGCCCTAAATAAGATTACTATCAAGCTGAAGTTAGTCCCAAATCATGTTCACAATCATTCGATATCAGAATAATGAAGAGAATAAGTCTGTTAAATAATTCCCAACTCCTTTGTTTAATTTAAAGAGAACTCTATTATTAAATGCGGGAATACACCTTTAACCAAGGAATGTACTAACAAGTACGATGCCAGGTTTAGGCCTATACATTTCACACAAGCGGTCTAGTAGCCAGGCCAGGCTAATTTAATTAACAAATATTTACTGGCGCATTACTCATCATTATTATCCTAAGGGGTGGGTGGACAGAGTCCCCTAACTCTGCATAAGTAAGTGCCCGCCCCGAATAATTATTTACAATTAAAGTTCCGGCTGCTTCTGTGCGTCGGTTGCCCAAATGAATGCATTATGCCATTGAGAGTTTAGTGCCAACAACTAAGAACATAAACATACAGTCTCATGCATTCGGGATTTACATGCAAAGTGTGCTACGATGACGATGGCGATGACTATGACGACTGCCAAGTGAAAGTTTCCCAGGTTCACTCTATTCTGTTTGTTTACCGGAGAGTTGCCCCGAGCTGTGCATATAGAAATTCCATTACTTGGGAAATCATTTTGCAAGTGCATCTGGGATGTTGTTGGTTGTCTGTTGATATTTGGTGAACTGAGAGAAAATATATTATTACACAACATCAGGTACTCTTCAAAATGTATTCTATGTTAAACCCTTCAAGATTAAGCCATCGAGAATTGGCTTTATCCTGGCTTTTCTTTTCTTGAACATTAATTAACTAAAATATCACAGATAGTATATATTTCCTGATTACTCCGGGATAAAAATACCCTTCACCTTGATCCCCATTCTATTACAATATTTCTCTCAGTGCATAGCCATCCTGTGGACAGTGTGGCAAAGTTTTCGGTGACTTTCAAGCTATTTGCAAGCCACGCACTTGATCCGCTCGCTAAGCCATATACACACGCTCCCTCTCACGAAGGCACGTAATTTCCCAGGCGGGTAACGGTACTCTTGGAGGAAGAGCCGCCATTTTGCTGGCGGCCATTTTTCGTCTGGCGTTTCCGCCATCGCGTGCCGCCTGAATAATTGAGGCCTCAATGGGGCCTGTGATGGGTTAAGGGCTGATCCAGCGTCTGGAGTCGCTATTAATGAGTTCCCACTGCCTATATGCATAATATATGAGTGTATAAAATGTGTGCGGTACTGTGGCAAGTCGGCCGACCGTCCCGGCCCAGCCCGGCCCGCCCACGTCGCAGTTGACAAATAAGCGCTTAAGTAATTTGCCACCGTTTGCCGGTGGCAGAGCGTGGGCCTCGCAAGCCTCACAAGTGAATATTAAATAAATTTTCCAGTTATTGCCTGCGTCGTGGCGGTGGCCCCCCAACGGGTTAACCGAAGACAGGCGACAAGGGCTGCATTCAACTTGTAATTAATGTCAAATATTTACACATTCGCCGGAGATCAAAGGTCTGTGCGCCAGCGAGTCTCGCAGCAGCCGGGCTAATTAAATGAGTATTTATATTTAAATTACACAAAACTACTTAAAGGCTATGGCCTGGGAAGGGCAGAAGGGGATTGGGGATGGCAGTGGGTGGATTATTAGCCAAGAACAGCTGGCGGCTGGGACAACCTTTGGCTGGCCAAATCAACCCTTCTTTTGGGTGGTTCCCATATGGCGAATGTAGATTGTGTCCTGGAGAGTAAGATGTCATTGCTTTATAGATAATACATTTATAGGGTTTGATGATAGAAAGAAGTGAATCCTAATTAAGTAATGTTACTGACAGGCAATAAGTCTATAAATTTATATAAATTTATATAGCTAGAGATGCTTTTCCTTTTATTTTTTGTAAATTTTCCCTAATGCAAAGTGGCTTTATCGAAATTGATGTTCATGCTAATTTCCCCCAACTCATCCCTGTAAGTCGCTGCTCAAACTTTGCCTGCACAAAGCGCGCATAAAGTTGCAAGGTGAACTTGCCACCGACCTTACAGCTCCCCCCACCCACCCATTCTTAGTCCTTAGTGCCTCGTCCTTGGCCACCAATTTGTCGCACAATTTAGCCGGCATTCAATTTGCCTGCCGAACTGCCGAAGTCGGTCCTCAAAGGCTCTTCAGCTTGTTACCGCCGCACACTCGATTGGAGGCATTCAAATGGGGCTCGGTTCTCCGTGGCGGTTAAGGGGTTAAGGCTGTGGGGGCTGCCGGGGGCTGCCGGGGGGAGGGTTAAGTTCGGGCTGCCGCTGCAGTTTGAAAATGCACTCGCGCCTTAGCGGAGACAAGAACCGGCAGCGCAACCAGTTCCAAGCTCGCAGTTCGAGTGTGTGTGAATGCTGTGCTCGGAAAAACATGTGGGAAATGCGTGTGCATTGCAGCCGCTGCTGCTGTTGCTCTGCAGTCTTGGGGTTTTCCGGCCCCAATGTCCGTGCCCGTGTCCGTGTCCGTGTCCGGCACTCGGCTCCACTCCCGGACTCCGGCGCTGTTGCGGCTCTGTTAGCGGTGGCCGTTACGGAAATGTTGGCGCGCACGAAATGCATTTTGTAACCCAATTTCCTACTTCCGGTGTCTTTTCGGCAGCCTCTGTGCCACCCACAGTACCCCCTCTCAGCCGCTGAGAGTCGTGAGCGCGTGGGAGAGTGAGCGGAAATGAGCTTGGCCGGAAAGTGAGCCCACTCTCTCTCTCACTGTCTCTCGACACA
Organism: Drosophila baimaii; assembly: GCA_018874675.1. Lineage (NCBI taxonomy): Eukaryota > Metazoa > Arthropoda > Insecta > Diptera > Drosophilidae > Drosophila > Drosophila baimaii. The sequence continues at coordinate 18,196 of JAEIIU010055395.1, read as the reverse complement.
CACATGAGAGCTTTTCCACATATGCTCGGCTCGGTGGAAGGCCGAGCGAGCGGTTTTGGGGGAGCTTTTCCCGTGTTTAAGCTGCAAGCTTTCGGCATTTGCATTCTCACAGCTTTACGGCCAAGGTTCTGGGCCTATTTGTCGTAGCGAAGGGTATGGGAAGGGTATATAGATTATTATTCAGAGGAAAGTTTGTTGGAAAACAAGGAGTATTGGAAAATATATATATAACATCAGTTGTAATAGGATTTGTTTATCAGGGCTTTATATTATGGCGATCCTTCACAGATGGTTTTCAGAAACTCACCTGTATATATATTTCAATTTTCCTTCAAATTATTTAACACATAAATCTTGTTTTCTTATTTCAAAATAAAAAAGGATATATGTACTTATTATCTACCCAGAGAATATTCCGAAAATTGGTCCCGCTCTAGAGACGAAAAATAAATTTTAGTTAACTTATTTATTATTCACTTTTTTTTATCTTTTTTTTTGAGAATACATATAACCTTTTTTAAAGTGTAATAATGTTTTTCCAATTGGTCAAGTGTATTTGGTTACATTTTTATAAACTTTCCCAATTTTAATAATGAAAATCTCAAAGTTTCTTGTTTTTAATAGAATGTAATACCGATAATCCCAAAAGTATGCAACTATTTCTTATGCATAAACTTACACGTATTTCACAGTCACTGCATTCTGATTTATTTATATTTCCAGTGTTCTTACCCGCATTTATTGCAGTGTTCAGCTGGCTTGGCCAAGTGTCGCATTATAATGCCGCCAGTGGTCGTGTTGCCACTTTGATTGATTGGGTAATGAAGTTATTAGATAGGTGTGATTGTCAGGCCGTGCGAGATTTCGATTTCGAGTGTGGCAGCAGCGCATTAAGTGCCTCATTAGATTGTTATGATAGGCGGTGGTGTGTGTGTATGCGGCCAGGTGGGCGGTGGCTCTGCAGTGCGCGAAGTGCAATTAATATGCAAGCGAATGAATGATTGAGTCGTAAACTTGAGTTCTTTCCCATGGTTTATGCCGGCAATTAAAGGGTTATTAAATCGGCACTGGCACCGATTTTGAATGGGAATGTTTTGTGTGAAAAAAGATCTTGGATTTATGTATTTATGTTGGAATTAATATATAATATATATATGCTACTAGTATTTCATAATAATAACATTTTGTAGGCCAAGGCCTCGGTTCTTTTATTATTATAAACCATATGGTTTGGGTTTTGCGTTGTTTTCGTAGAAATGTACCTTCCTGTAAAGAAAATAAGACCCCATTACCTTCCTAATTTCCCACCAATCACCCTACTTTCCCCCATAAGAAGCCGTAATAATAGCCATTTACCGATCTAGGAGCAACTTTCAAACTTGGCTGGCATTAAGTAGATGACCTCATACCAGGCCAGGCACTATTCGGTGGCTTTCCCATCCGTTTTGGCCAAAAGCGGACCAGGACCCGGCCAATCCAATTCCGCAATGGAAAATATGATAACAGCCCGGTCCGCTTGTCACTAATGCTGACAAGGTCACATTGTCAACGTCACTGCGCGTGCGTAAACCAATAAAATTTGTCCAAAACGGCCAAAACAATAGCCAAATAAACAAAGGCCTAGCCAGCCAAGGAGGAGGGGGAGGGGAGGAGGGGTTAAAGCCGCGGTAATGGGGCAGATACATACGGGCAGCTAAACTGGCTTTAATGATTCAATCCCAAATATGGGTGTCAATAAGTTAACAGACAGACAATGTTGCACTTGCCGCGGCCAAAAAGCGCAGCCCACAGCTTGGACTTGAACGTGGTCCAAGGAGCTGCCCGCGGGTGCACAGGGAGAAAATAGTATAGCTATAATTAAAATCTTGCAATAATTAATTAACCAAGAAATCAAATAATCAATAAATATTATATAAAAGGAAAAAACAGATAGGAAAGGATTTAGCCTTTGAAGAGACATGAACCTAGGGGGTTCTATCTACAAGTAAATGCCTAGGAAAATGATCTCCATATAGCTTGATATATACAAATACTTATATTCATTTTTCTCTCTATGCATTTCTCTGGGGCTCAGACTTAGACCGAAGACCCCAAACCAGACCCAGACATCGCCTGCTCGCCGCAGAAATTATGAAATGCATTTAATTTTGTTGCACACTTTTTGTGCGGTCGGAAGATTCAGCTGCAGCCTCAGTTTCCCCCTCTCTGGGTCTTTGGAAAATCTATAAAAATTCCATTGACCATAATTTAAGCCATTGGCATTGGTCTGTGGGCCCGGGTCTTGGATCTTGGACTTGGACTTGGACTTGGACTCGCTCTTGGCTCTTGGCCGTGGAGCGGCTGTTTAAGGAAGCAAATGTTTCCGTGCAGCTGCCAACTGGTTGACAACTTGTGTGTGGACCTGTGTTTTATGTGCCAGCCGCTGCTGCAGTCGGGTTTATATTGCAATCTGTCCGCAATCATGTCACATCGTTCTGCAACTGGTTCTGGCCAGGATCCCATCTCCCCCCCGCCCGTTCCTGTGCGAATCCCAGCCTCATCTCGGTCTAATGAGCTTCGAGGGCGTCGCTGCGCTGAGGGCTTTCCATATAAAATGTTTATGGCAAATGGAACGGGCTTCTACCCATAAATCTCAAGTGAATGCCGGCCGAGGATGCATAAAACTTCTGGCATTAAGAGCCAGACACCCGCGCTTAAGGTTCCCCGGGTCTCGAGTCTCGGGTCTCCAGTCCGGCAGGACATCAAAAGTTGCTCCTGGCTGGCCGTAAACAAATAAACAACCAAAAAGCTGCAGGACAACTGGCCAAGAATTCGCCGCCAAACAAAGGCAAGTGGCAGAGCTGAAAAAAAAGGAAGAAAAAATAAGCGAAAAGGAGAACTGTAACGCAGGCAACAAGGACACTGTCATAACTTTTTTAATGTCCTGGACAGGGGCGGTCGGACAGCTGACAGTAGATAAATTCTAAGCAAGCAACTTTTGCAGCCAACTTGCACTGACATCTCTCTTTCTCTGGCTGACAAATCGCAAAGTGCACCCGAGTCAGCCAAAAAGTGCACCAAGTTGGCCGAAATCAGCTGAAAAAGAGTGCTTAAGATTTCCTTTTGGCCCGCCGGCGAATCGCATAAATCTCCCCCGGGTTGCTTAATTTTTCAGCATGAACTACATATAACTTTGGTATTCGGTATTCGAGGTATATATTTTATTGGTTTACGAGGGGGGGCGAGGAGGGGAAAGGGAAGGCAGCAGCGGCCCCACGAAATTGACAGTTGACACAGTTGGCCAGGTTTGACAGGCAAACAAAGCCAAAACAAGTGAGCTAAAACCGAATTGCCGGTTGCATAAGTGATTTCCTTTGTGTGTACTCAAAAATTAATTTCGTTCGATGGGTTTATTTCAATTTTGGAATGGGTCTTCGTAGTCGGAGATTCTTTAGGATCCGGAGCTTGTGGAGATGCTTTCAACAGTAATATTATAAGCTAAGTTAAGGCTACTGTTTAGGACAGTTCAGATTTGATTCAATATTGTAACGGGTTTAGTGTCAAATATTTATATAGTATAAATCGACATTAAGCTGCCTTTTTACTTATTTTGTTATACCTTATAAATACCATCCGATTTATATAAAGCAAACAATTACCTGGAAAATATTTGTCCCAGCTGCATTTTGATCACAAACAAATGAACACGCTCATATTCCAATTAAATGCTTTGTAAATTAAAACTAAATTACAATTCAAGCAATGGTATAAACAGTGTTTAAATCATCTAAATGCTTTTGTATATTTATTTAGTGGAATTATTCTGAATTGACAGACAAGCTAATTAAAAATTAAAAATGTATCGACTGCGGGTTACTTAATTAACAGTTTGATTGATTGCTCTTATTGTATTACTGAAATAATCGTGCCCGGCCAGGCCAAATGTCATGAATGGTCGGCCAGCAGCAGCCACTCACCTCCTCCTGTCCCCCGGGTCCCCCGGGGACCGATAGACTGCTTTTCAACCAAAAATCACGCACGCAATAATTACAAAATGCAGACACACACGCGCCGGGGATGCACACACAACTCACATATTTGTATTTATTTATTTTAATTACTGGCACAAATATTGTGGCTGGCTTATTATTTTGCATTTTGTGATGCCAGAGCGAACTGGGAGCTAGGATTTGCATTCCAATTTAAATAGTGTGTGACAATGCCTACACAAATGCAATCCATCAAGCGAGGGGGGGAATCGGGTCAGCACACGGGAATCTATAATAAATAGGAAAATTATTCCATATTATTGCAGGAATTTACAATTTGTGTAAACAAGGAAGGTACAGGCCATGGCAAAAATATAAGTAAGTAAGAGAGAATCTGTCAAAATGTAGATATATTTTTACCAATTCAATTTTAGTATTTTTTTGATGTGATAACTAAATAAGCAAAAATATATATGAATGATTTTTAAACAAAAAAATAAACTCCGATAACTTTCTCTTTAATAATTATGCAGGACACAAATGTAAATGGTTTACAGAAAATATCGATATATCAATTCTGTGTACATATTCAATGCTAAAGCCGATATATAAAATCAATAGTTTAGCAGTGTGATATATGTACTATAAGTCGATGTATTTTTAATATCGTAACTGTGCCAAAGAAATAACTAAGCGTAGTCTGAACTATGATTGTTATGTTAGAATATTTCTCATAATTTATCGATAATATCGATATATCATATGGGACTTCTCCCCTCTACATACAATCCCTAAACCTTATAATACAATTATTTTTAGAGCCTTCAAAACCCTTTAATAAATCAGTTTCCTTCTCAAAACATTTGAGTAATGTTGATGAGAAAAGAGGGAGATCTTCCTTCTTACCTTAATTGGTGCTGGTGCCAAAGATCTTTGTGTTATTTGAGCCAAAATGGCTGACGGGAACACCTGAACCTGAACATCGTATAGATGGGCTGCGATGCTGCTGCCGGGATGTGTTGTCATTAGCATCGAAAAGAAATAAAATATAATTTATTATCAGCCGGTTGTCACAGCCACGACGGTTACCAATTGGGTGTCGATGCGAAATTATTAATTTTCTCGCATTGCTCCTGGTCCTGGACCCTTCCTCCACCACGGATGCTCGCCTGGGCCCGGGCCTGGGGGTTTTCCTTTCCCGGCCGTCGGCGTGTGAATGCGATGGAATGCCAGTTTAGTGCCTCGGGCTGCCTTTTCCTCCGAAGGCATCATTACGATAACAATCGCGGCTAAACGGCAGCCGACCGTCGACTTCTCGGTCTCGGTCTTCATTTAAGATTCCTGGCGTTGCTTAATAATGCAAGATTCATGTCGATATGTCAATGCGTTTGCGCGCAATCGATCATTTTGGCGAGAGGAGACGCTGGACCGGGTCCCGGCTCGAGGCTGGAGCCCCAGAGCATCCCCTCCGAAGGGGCCTGTCCTTGTTTGACATAATGTCGCCAGATTAACAGCGGCGATAAACCGGCCAGACAGTTGTTTAGTCGGAGGCATTATCTTGGCCGAGTTGGCAATTTTATGGGCCGGCTTATTACACGATTTGGTCACGGCTAACAATACATCACGCAGTGATAGCGATAAGGCCGAGAGCTCGCTCTCGGGTCACTGCGAAACTTATCAATTAAGCAGTCGGTGATCTCTCATTACAAGAGCGCTACTGTCAAATATCCCATAATTTATGGTACGCCGCGATCGTTCCACCGTTCCACCGTTGCACCGACGATCAATCGACCGTCGACCAGTACGTCAACTTCTCGGCGAGGAGCATTGATTTATGCCAGCCCGTCGTCCAGCACCACAAAAACTGGTGCTGGCCGTCGACAGAGTTGTCATAAGGACGGCGAACAAGTTTCCGACGGGACGCAGAGCCCTTTTGCAGCGTTTTATTGGTATTTTATGATAATTATAATATCCCTGGCCCGGCCAAAGTATTTCCAAATGCCGGAGACCCTTGCGAGGGATCTACGCCCTCCGAGCATGTCTATTTGCCATCCATCATCCGTGGCAGCGATAATACGATTATTTCTTCGGATATTTATTGAACACTCTCTCATTGCTATGCGGGAATTGTGCCTCCCAAACGAGTGTCTATATATATGGAGGCTCCCAGCGTTATATTGGAGGTGTCAAAACATAATTATGGATCAGGTCTCTCGTTTCTCTTGTGCATTATGCAAATCCCTGGTACGCTTCATATTTAATTTGGAATTTTCCACATTTGTTCGATCCCCCAGGTAATTGTGGGAAGGTAATTCGGTGAGGTGTGATGTGTTTACTAAACAGTTTAATTGACAAAATCCGATTTGCTGAGGGCTCATAATAAATATGCAATGGGATGCTAATCGTGCTGAGTTATTTAATTTGTAAAATACTTTTCACTGGAAACATTTAAAGCCTATACCTTTTTATTTAAAAATAGTGTATAAATAATAATAATAACTTAAAGTTCTGTAAGAAACCCGCATCATTATTTGTAAACTCCTTAGCATTTATTAAAACAAATGTTTTTATTTAAGGAATAACCAGTAGGCTTAGATTTTAAATAAATACCTTAGCTAACTATAATACTTTTCAACCAAAATACTAAGTACAAAATGAGATTTATTCCTGTTTCCTTAACGAGCCCCAATGGCGCTTATAAATCATAACCGCCAAAACGATAATGTCCTGGGAAATGAGTTCTACCCACTCGTATTATTACACTTTCAATCCAACTCACTGGCTCATTGCTCCGACTTAGCTAAAGTGTCCATTAAATGTCGTTTTTATTTTTCTGGCTGACTGGCTGGCTGGCTTAGAGCCTTTTCGGTGGCAATCAGAAAGTGTTTCGCATATAAATTCACACATGAAAATGTCGGACCCGCTTAGCCGCTGACAGGGCTCGCATGGGGCATAAATTCTCAACCCGCTCACTGGGCGTGGAGTTCCCCAGGTTTTTTTTTTTTTCGCCAGACATTTATTATATTTCAAACAAAGGCCCCAAAAGAGCGCGGCGATTGCAATATTACTCGCCTGCCAACTGCTGGCGACAATTGCAAATGAAATATAATTTTAATATTTTATAGACATTCTGGCTGGCGCACACACACGCGGCCTTAGAATTTTTCGACTGTGGCAACATTATGAATGCCAGCCGGCTTCTTGCCTTTGAATGCTGAATTCATATGGATTTTTTTTTGTGTCGGTTCTATGACAACTCTTTATTTCGTTTCTTTTTTGGTAATTTATGATGGAAATTAATATGCACCCAGGGCTGCCTTTCGGGGTAGGGCACAAATCGCAGGCTGACGCGGGTGATTAGTGAGTAAATGTGGAAATTATGCAAACGATTCGTACGGAAATTAATACGCCAATGATACGCCTTAAAAAAATTTGTCAACACGTCGCCGTTTTGACACTTGGCCAAGGAGGTGACAGAACTGAGAGCTCGGGTCACGTCTAAGAGCCCAATTGGGGTTATGGTTACACAGCTGCCGATGGAGAATATTGGTAATATTGATGGGTGATCGCAATACCTGAATGAGCTATGGTACGTGTTTTCTACTTTATTTACAAAAATATTCAGGGTCTCTTTAGATCTATCCAGAGGAATTTATAATGGATTTGCTGAACCCCATATGGCCATAAAGAAGTTATGCGTAAGAAGTGTAAGGGTGATCGAGAAATGTCTTCATTTAAATATTTATAAATGGGATTTTATTCTAAACGGATAATGTGAAAGGGGATTGTTTATTTGTAATTCATTTATAATATTTTCAAAGTAAAATAAGCAGCCTTATAAGCCTGTCAGGTAAGCCTATAAAAGGCTACACATTTCTAAAGAGGAAATTAAAAATATAAAACAAAATCGGCTACAACCTGAATGAAGTTTTATTTTTTTACAACTTGCAGTTCAGGCAGTATTTAAAAGTATTTAAATCATAAACTTTGCCTTAACTTTTTACCCAAGGCAATCGTCCGATAAAGTGTGAAGTCTTAAAATGGTAAATAAAATATTTAGCATTTTACAAGCTGTAAAAGGCTATAAAAAGGTCGACACGTTTAATCAAATTATAAAATGTTAAGAAGTCAATATAGTTTTAATGTCAAGCAGTAGTTTATAAAACTTTAGGGCTCATTATTTAAACTAATTCTCTTAATTAAATCGATGGCTTTATAAAAACAAAATAAAATCTAAATAAAGAATTAGGTAAATAAACTTTAATTGAATATTTTCTGTACCATCTTACCCTTTAAATTTATGTACTTTGTCTGGGGGGAAAATCGAATTACCTATCATTTTGGCCATCCGAATTTTTGTTTATCTGGAACAGGCATCTCTATTGGCCCGACGAATGGCTCTGCAAATGGCTATTCATTGGCGGGGTTTGCCCGGCAGTTCCACCTGATTGGCATATGTTATTGGGGCCGATTAACTGTTCGTTTACCCTAGATAATGGGGGCCATAAATTCGCCGTCAATTTCGGGACCAGCTCACTTTCACTTTGCCCGCCTGAGCCCGGTGTAAATGCCAAACGACCAACGAGGTTTTCATTTTCCATCAGCACACCGGCGCACCGAGTCCACACAGTACTCCGTCGAGGGACACCTGATCGGATGGCCATTAGCCGACACCTGTCGACGTTTCGAGCGTTTCTTAACACGTCACCGCGGCCGAATGGAGATCAATTAATTTGACATGCAAGCGGGCCTGGGAGGCGGAAAAAGGGTAACGAAAGCCAATAAAATGCCGTAATCCTTTCACTTTCCAGCCAGGCAGCCGCAAATAAATCTGTATCTGCCTCGGGGGCCTCGGTATTCGAAGATCTGAGCACAGCGATTACCCCACTCGTCTGATGATGACGATGACGGCGATGCCGATGATGATGGCGCTGGGGCACGACGCTGGGGAGACGCGGAAAATGTGGAAAACCGCGGGGGCGGCGGCGGCGGATCAACCGGCGGATCAATCAAATGCCAGTCGCGGCAATTTTCGGTAGCAAATAAATTCGAAATCAAGCGGAGAGCACGCAATGCATCCGATAAATCGCAGAGTATTCAATTAAGTTGCGCGCTTAGTGGAAAATGCAGCAGTCGGGCTAGTTTATAATTGTATTTGCCAATTGCATTGCCAATAATTCTGCCGCACACGCTTCCCCCCTGGCCCGCTCAGGTGCTCTTGAAACTGCTGCACAGTAAGTGCACAGAAAGAAATAGATACTGAATAATAGATAGGGGTTTTTTAAGATTCCATTACTCAGTTGAGTTCTTTGTTTCTTCTCTTACAAAAATGTTTATATAAAATTAATATTACTTATATAGTAATTAACATTTAAATGTGGATTAAGGCTGCATCGTTCTCAATGTCATATCGAGTATATCATTAAGATTGTTATAGCGAAATTGGAACCATCAAAAAATATTGCACTTAACATTAAAATATCGATATTAGTTACTTAAAACTAAATTCCTAAGTAGTTCGTTATATATTCTTAAACATTAACAATATGTTTATATTTTATTTGGGTAAAAACCCCTTTGTTTTTCCCAGTGCCTACATTTTTGTGCGTTCCATGCTCATGTGGGTCAACGCTGCGAATGCGCAATTTTCTTTGGCCAAATCACAGCTCGAACATGGAACATGGCATATGCGATAGGCATTCATATGTTATTACCCGACAGTCCGGTTCTAGTTTTTGTCAGTCGATCGCCGGTGCGGACAGAAACATTTGTAAAACATTTTAATAACCATTGACAATAACAATAATGGCAAATGTTGCAGCTGCTTGGGAATTGAATTTTTGAATTTTTGGAATTTCAATGGGGATTTGATTTGTTATTTGTTTGGAAATATATGAGGTTACCAAACAAAGAGCAATGTAAATAATTCGATTTAAAAATCATATTGTTGGCCAATATGTTTAATAATCAAATAAAGTAGAAAAAAAACCCATCACTAATAATCTATTAAATAAAATGATGCATTTAAGAAAGTATTTGCAAGATAATAAATCCCTCTCATATAATAATAAAAATACTGAGTGAAAACTTAATACTTATCCTAGGTTTATATTTTCCCCATTTACTATGCTCATTTCACCGAACTCTCTCGTCATTAAAACGCAATTTAAGTACCGGCCAGGATGAGAGCTCTTGGCTTACACACACTCATCCCGGAGTATCTCATTAGCCTTACTCTGCCTCCTTAGCTGGCTACGGAACTTCTGGTACTTGATAATGTTACCAAGATGTTTTATTACTTCCACCTATGCCAACAATTAACATAGGAATTTCGACTGCTCCGAGAGCCGAGAAAGTTGCCGGGGAAGAACTTTTCGCCCAGACAAACGAAACTTTGCCATGCCAGACACGCACGGCCACAGACATATAGACCATATATGCTTACATCGAGCACATACACATATCTGGCCAAAGTGGCATCCCTTCTGCCGGCTGGCTGGGTTCAATTTCCATACGCATCTGCAGGGTCTTCTCCGCTTTTCACTTTCCCATCCGCTTGCGGAAAATTTGTCAAGAAACACAATGCGAGGAGGGACTTCAGTTTGAGTTTTGAGTTACATCGTTTTGCGGATTCCTCGAGTGCCGGTGCCTGGGCACTTCAGGGGCCTCATTAACTTGGCTCTTACCTTGCAGGTGCCAGCAGGTGCACCCAATTTCAGAAAGAGAGAGAGAGAGAGGCAGCCAAAGCAATTGCCAATCAATTTGCATCCAATCAATAATTGCAACTTCAATTAGGCAAAACAAAAACTCGGATTTTTCCCCACAACAAACAATTGCCAATTACGACGTAGCCAGCCAATGAAAGAGTGTGCGGGGGGTCTGCGGCGTACTGGGACGATTAATGCGAAAATTTCAATTGGCCAAAAACCGAGGAATATTTAACGAGTTCACCGCCAACGATATTTGAGCCGTAGCTGTAACTCATGTGAGCCACGGATCTCGGACGGAGGTGGGTCACCGTAGAAAAAATCGTTCAAGCTATGCTGTTCGAATTTTGAATGCACTTTAAGCTTAATTAAAATATATAAGATTTAAGAACTTTTAATTAATAATAATAGTATATACTTATTAAATAAAATTCATTAATTTAACCACACTAAAGTACTATATGTTAGGTTTCTTAATTTATGTTATCTAAAGCTTCAACAAGTACCTTAATTAAGCCCAAGCTCTTGACTTTTAATAAAGAAAATCTAATCAGCATTTAAGGGGTATAACTTATCTCTGTCTATAACCAAGTCAGGGCACTTTAAACTAATAATTCAGATAAGAACTATATAAAAGACTGCCACTAAGTAGAACAGAAGTAAGCGGAAAAACAGAACGTTATGCCCACAAATGGCCACAAATTAATGTTAATATTTATTCGCAGTCGCTGTCGCCGTGGCAGTCTATATCGCACATTCCTGGGCCATCGGACATTACACAAATGTCATTCCACAAATCAAGTTTATAGGCTCTAAACAAGAATATCCCTGTCACGATTCCGGGGCTGACAAATCAACTGAGAAAACTTTGGTGCCTGACTCAGTTTGGATCGGTTGCAGGCAAATATTTTTTATGGCCGGCAGCATAATGGAAAACCCGAAACCGTTGATGAAAAACAAAGGTAAGAAAAACTTTTGTTTTTGGCCAAAAAGCAATGCTCGAAGCTGGCTTTTGTGCTGGCCTGGTATTTGTATTTGTATTTGTATTTGTATTTTTATTTGTATTTGCGCTAGTTATAATTGGCATTTTAGAACGTCAAGGTGAAGCTGTGCTGTGCCTCGTGTTCCCTCTGTATTTCCATTTGCAAAGTCTGTCTGCAGTTTATATTCCTATATTTTTTCTAAGCCCCCCTTTGGTGGGTCTGTCTGTCTGTCTGCCTCGCATTGTTTGCTATTTCTATTTCGAGTGCTTTTTTGGGTGGTCCCGGGGCCATTCAGGGGTTAAGCTGCCAGCCGCATTATTGTGGCAAATGGGAAAAGCAACTGGGGCGTGGCTGTGGCAATTTGCATTGCATTATGTAATTAGACAAAGGCGGCAATGGCCATAAGCCTCGGGGTCGTCGGATAATGGGCCTTCATTATGTCCGTGGCGATCCGCCACAGGAATCCGCATCGGATTCCCGCTCCGACTCCGAGTCCAGTTCATCGTGGCGGCGGCATCTCCTTCTTGTGCTTCTCATCGCCACATGTGCTCTGCACGCAGGTCCCGTCGCCGCCTCCGTCTTAACCCACTGAGTGCCGTGGCCATGCATCATAATCAGCGGCGTTGATGGGCCGCCGCGGCTGCTACACTGCGCGAAATGGCCGCTCAGTTAACACCTCTCAGCGCCTGTAAGGCCGCTCCATGATTTCTTACTTTGCCGCGGACTTCAAGCTGTGTGCTCTGGCCGCATCTTGGCCATCGTTGGCCATTGGCCCGCAGGCGGGAGCGTTGCAAGCCGCCCCCGCCGTCGCCGTTGCGCATGCGCACGCTGCGATCGCGATATTTGGAGGAGTCCAGTTTGAAGGAGAGATCTGCTGCATTGGCGACCCTGGAATGCTCTTAAGTAAAATAAAAATAAGTTAATTAAGAGGGAAATTAATTAAGCATCCCTAAGGTTGTACGAGAACCAAAGGCCAATGCCTTTTATAATTAAAATACAACATTAATAAGTTCTTACTTATATAATTATTTCTCAATTTTATGGTTAATATAATATATTTAAAGATCTAATAAATAAAGCTCTTTCCCCAAAACTAATCTTCTTTAAATGCCATTTTTTGTGCGAGATGTTTCCCCTTTTCAAGACCTCCTTCCCCCCCCCCCCACTCTTAACACATTTTAAACTCATAAAAAGAGTTATTCGCATTCCGGTATGCCCGGGATTATTAGATTTAAAGAGGGTATTTGCTGGCAAAAGCCATAAACTGCAGTTTCAGTTGGTGTTTGGCCGCCGCAACCGTTCTCATCCCACATTCATGGCCCACGTTCGCGTTCGCGTCTTGGCCACGTTTTCGCTTCAAGTTCAAGGCGTTTGAACTCTTGACATTTGGCAGGCGGCTCTGGTGGCCGGGGCCTCGTAAATGTAACAACTCGATTAGCGCGAAATACTCAGCCGCCGGCTCAATGCAAACTGGAGCGTTAGAGAGTTGGCTCTTCGGAGTATCTGAATCTGCCTGGAGGGGGAGTAAGCAGAGGAGGAGGAGGAGGCTCAGCATTAACGGCACGTTCACGTCGAGTTGGCACTTTTCTGCCGCTCTAATTGGCCTGGCCTTTCCTGAACCAAACCGAACCCATCCGCGAACGAGGCTCAGCTTTTACTGCATATTGGGGCGATGCCTGAGAGTGTGTGTGTGTGTGCCGTATCCTGTCTGGTGTGTGCGATATGTATGTGGCATTTGCCGCCGTGATGCGCTTATGACGCTCGAGTCGAGTCCGGAATGCCAGTCGAGGGCCAAGCCCAAACCAAAAATGCACAGCCGCAATCCAAATTTCCCAAAATGCACAGGAAGAAATACTCCTCGATTTTAAATACAGAAGATAAGTATTTTATATAGAGTACCTTAAGTAATAATAATAGGGTTAATACATATAATAACAACTTCAAGTTAAAAGTTCCAGATATAAATGTATCAGCTTCATTTATTAAGAATTTGGTTTCTATTTAAAGCAGCGTTGGGTTACTAAGAAAAGAGCCTCTGCGCACACAGAATGTGCCAGCAAAGGTTTTTGCTAAGTTCCAAGGATCGCTGAGAGAGAAGGAGCATCGGAAGCTAGGACTTAAAGTCTCACAAAATATCTAATCCAACGCATTTCTTTCCGTGTGATGGCCTTGCTGTGTTTGGATTGTTCACGTGGCTGATTGCTGCACTCGGCCAAATAACAGGATTACACTGCCACCCATGTTAGTTGCCGCTTTTTCGGCCATCCAAACAAGTGTTCGGAGTGGGAGGAAAGCCTATTGTTCGCCAGGTACGCAGCAAATAAAAATCCTTTATGCATATGTACGTGTGGTTCCTGGTCCTGGTCCTGCTCCTGTGAAGTGGCGGCTCCTCGAGCGAATTGTTCCGGGGGATATGCCAATGGAATTGCCAAGTGGTTCGATGTGAACAGCCATGCTCTTCGCCGAGGGTTAAGCTTGTTCATTTTGGGCTGTAAATGAAGTTCGGTTAGGGTGCGGGAAAATCCTCAATTATCTTGTTACTATCCGAGGGAGATAATTGAGCTTTAAATATATTTTGGTAATAATAAAGAGTAAATGAATATTTCATATTTCTATTTTGAGTTGAACAAACAAACTCGCCACTAAAAGCTTTCGTTGTGCAACAGCGAGGGGACAGAATACAGGTAGCTGCTGGTCCAGGTGGAGGTGGGAGACACCTACGCCAGGGGCCGAGTTAATTGTCTCGACTTACTCGCAGGCCAGGCGGAGGCGGAGGCGGAGGCAGGGACCACTTCATCATCTGGAGTAGTTGGCGGAGCCAGATCGGCGGAGACTAAGTTATGACGGCCAGCGTCCCCTGTTCCGGACTAATTTCGTAAACGTGGCCAATCAACGCGGGACGAGAGACAGCGGGCGGGCGGGATCAGGACGTGGCCAGTAGCCTGAAAAGCCATTTGCAAATTAACTCGGGGCTAGACTAGGCAGCCTCTAAATTGTATTTAAAGTCGCTGCAACTGGCTGGTCGCTAGCCCAGCCAGGCAGCGAATTAAATCACGTACTAGATTAAAAATTGCCCATGAAATTATTAATTTCTCAACGGGAGAAACCCGTTTGCCACCCGGAGTCCCAGTCCCCTCGCAGTCGCAACTTTGTCACTTCATAAATCGGCTGCAATCGGAGCCCGCATGGGGGCAGGGAGAGAGAGATATATATTTATATTTATGCAATTGTCAGCAGGTCTCAAGCTGCGCCCCATTTCAATAAAAATCAATCAGGGAAATTTATAGAACACCACTCACCGGCCGGACAGCTGTTTAACACGGATCGGGGGAAGTCCCGCGAACCACCACGCCTCTCAGCCCCACTCGCCTGTCACCGCGTAGGTGTTATGCCATGCATTCGAGAGACGCCCAGCAACAAAGGCTCCCGAGTCCGGATCCCAGCTGGAGGTCTCCAGGAGAGGCTGGCACTGACTCACAGGCCCCCCGTCCGCCCAGTCCACCCAGTCACCTGGCGGAGAACCGCTTAACCCATGACTCGCCAATCCATTTTGTTTGCAGCACACAAATATTTATTTATATTCATATCTGGGCGCATGCATATTGGCGGCTGCCTGTCACAAAAGTGCAGCAGGCCCAGCAGATATTGATTTATCATATTTCCCGGCCCCGGCGGAGTTGGGCCTTTATTGCCCAGCCCAATTGCAGATTTTTGGGGCGGAAAATACCCTCCAGAGGTCAGTCGATAAGGCTTAATTGGTTGAAGACAGAGACAATCTTTGCAAGGACCCAAAAGGACAATAAGATGAAGGGAAATTGTTTGCGAAATCAGGTGAATAATAAGGGAATTGTATTGCCCGGGTAAACTACTTTAAATTAATAAGGTTTATTGCCTACAATACTTCATTATAAAATGTAGAAACATATTTAAGATGTATGTATTAAATTATTATTTGTATTATTTATTTAAAATATGCATATAGTATGTATAATTTTATAGTAAAATTACATTACGATACTTGAATTTTTGGTCATTCAGATAAACATAAAAATACAGCTTGAAGATATAGTTTAATACCTTTTTTAAAACTAATTCAATGGATAATTCTGGATAATTCGACTGGAATTATGTCATTTATTATTTATTTATATTATCCATACCTACATATTTAAATATTTATAATTTGATATTAAAATCACGCTTCAAATCTTGATATTTACCTTATTTAGACATATTAAAAACAGAGCTTGAAGGCAACATCTAAAAGTGATTTTTAAGATCTAAAAAATGGCTTGTTTCCCGGCCTTAAACATAAGTTTATTAGCCATTATGGCAAGCCCACTGGCTTCACACATCTAATTGAATAAAACAAGATCATAAACTCACTTAATTATCATATGGCCATAATGCCGCCCCATCACGATACGCGGCGGCCATAAGTCGTGTCAGCAATAAGTCTCCATCGCCGATCGCACCGCAGCGGACAATGCAGCGAGGTATTAATAACGTTTTATGGCCAATGCTGGAAACAATAAAAAATTTGTCAAATTGCCACTGTGCGCCACGACGACAATTGCTGGCCATTTAATGCGATTGGCAAATTGCATTTCCAATTACGAACAAAAAAAAAACAAAAAACAGCGAGCTGCGAGTGGCGAATGGCGGGTGTGGCCGGGACGCCCGCTGCGCGTTGGCGGCACATTGATCTGCCAGTCACCTTCAACGGCCAGTAATCCATTTTCCGGGACCCCCATATCCATATCCAGATCCATAGATCCTTGCCCACTTAACCCGAAAAAAGAAAAAACGGCACGCTCTCGCTTTCCGAGCGCATAATGAAAACATTCCACAAACCAATTCAATATTTCCGCTGCCAAGGCGAAAATTCGGAGCCCGGCCATTTGCAGGGTTTTATCTCCGGGCCTGGCCATTTTCAATTTACGAAAATTCGGGGAAAATGTGCGTTTTACCCATCAGTTAGTACCCTCGCCCCCACGCCCAATGTCCGCTCATCTAAAATGCGCATGATAGGGGTACGGCTTCATGTTTGGAATTCGTTATCAATGCGACCCAGTGTCCGGGCTCCGGGAAAGGGCCTTCCCCATAATGGTTACCAGTTACCAGTGGCCCGTTGCCAGTCGGGCATAAATTGTTTAAAGGCAGCGATAAAAATCGAGCCCACAACGACCCACTATTAATTAGAGCAGCCTCCGACTCTGCGAGTCAAATTATGGCGCAACAAATGGCCAGCAAATGTGATAGCAGCAGCTGGCTCTGGCCACGAGCTCCCTGGACATGGAGCTGACCCACAGCCACCCTCCTGCCGCCCCATCGTAAAGTGACACACTCAGCGGAGGGGGAGAGATCACAGAGGTGGCAGTGCAACTGGAGATGGAGTTGGTGGAGTTGCAGTTGGAGGCGGAGGCAAAGGCTCCATAACCAAAAGGAACATGACGCAGTGAGCTGCGGACACCTAGAGGGACAATTGCAAGTGGCTACTCTACTGTGAGGTCTCTTGGTTTGGGAAGGAAAGTATTTAACTGAAAGAAGTGCAAGAAGATTCTGTTCTTATATATATTATTCCTCAGTTTGTTCTTTAGATAATTATTTTGGTATATAAACTAATAGGTTTCAAGGAAAAATATGTATTATATGTAAGAAAAAATATTAAATAAAGTAAGTAAGTAAAACACATTATTTCTAAAGAAAAGAATATGAATTAAAGCTTTCTTAGAAAAATGCATTGTTACATATAGAAAATGTGCAGCTTTTTATTACATAAATTGCTGTAATTATCTTTTATAGAGCATTTCTCCAGAGACCCCTGCAGTAGGCATTTCCTGCCACATTAACTGTTTGCTTGGCGCCTTTCAATTTCATATTGCTCGGCCATATCGTGGTTCCTTCCGTAATTAAACTGCAGCCTGCGCTCCCTGTGCTCCTTGGTAATTTCGTGGTCCACACAGTCTGACCCATTTGAAGTGGCTGTTTTGTTTCGTTTCGTTTTCGATTTATCCGCTCTTTGCTGGGTTGGTTTGTCACTCGGAGCCTCGGCCGGCAATTTGCATATCAGTTGTCTTGGTCTGGGGTCTGGCGATAGCCAAGTCCACGCGCTGCAACGGCATTTCACGTCTGTCGCTGCCCAATGGCCAACTCCCAACCGCCAACTCCCCACTGCCAACTCCCAACTGCCAACTGCCAACTGCCGCCTGCCCATTGTCGTTTGAGCCGGCCATATTTTTGGGCCAAGTTTATTGTGGGCCTGTTTGTACGGGCCGACTAGGATGGCAAGACCAAGGGAGGGAAGGTTGGCTGAAAGGCGCTAAATGGAAACTGCCAGACTCTGGCTAGTTGTTACGCATAATTTCAGACTGGCAGCCCTGCGAAAAGTGGAGTTTATGGATCAGGAGGAACTGTTGATCATGTCTTTCATAAAATATAAATAATTAACTTGAAGTTTTATTAAATAATTTTTGAAGTGAAACTTCTTTAGCCTCGATATGGATTTTCGGGAACGGAGTAAAACCAATTCATGACC
>JAEIIU010055393.1:0-48410 GCA_018874675.1 Drosophila baimaii | reverse complement strand
TGACTCCTTCACTGCGTTGCAAACATCATGGCAAAACTATAATACCCTCTGCAAGGGTATAAAAAGGGACTTTAATAAGGCAGAAAATGTGGATATATCTATACTGTTTATAAATAGATTTTGTATCTTTCTGATATATGTATGTATGTGTAATAAAACCATAATATGTTTGATATATCGAAGCTTAACTTTAGACTATCATATCTACAAATAAATATAAAAAAGGCTGTAATATATTACGTTTTAAAAATCTTGGAAATATATTCCTTAAATAAGGCAAATATTCAATATTATTTTCTGTTCGATAAAATTTATACTTTTATGGAAATAACAGATTAAATAGAAATAATACATTTACTTTGTAAGGAAAACATTGAATGTTAACAATCAATAACAACAAATGTAATATAAAATAATATTCTGTACATTTGCTATATTAAATTTCGTTATAGACTTTTTTTGGATATGATATTGAATGCAATATCTATTGTAATATATCATATTAGGCTTTTCCTCTTGCTGTCAATCTCTAGATCTCAGTATAAGCCAACTAGTCTCTTCAGTACTAGTTCCTGGTAAGCGATCAATCAACATATACGCGTCTCCAAATGCCGAATTCGTACTTGGGAATTTTAGGTGCCTTATTATGCAACAATTTTTACAAAACTTAATGTTAAAATGCCCTGGACTTTATATATGAAATTTATAAGAGCAGCTTAATGTCAGATAAACTCGATAGAAATCAATGTATTTCCCAACACACATTCGTGATTTTCCAAAGCCCCCGACTTGGTATGCAAATAAAATGGAAACACACGTCCATGGTGAGACGGACAGGTTGGCAAACATTTTATGTTTACGACGCTTCCAAGAAACGCTTCCTTATTTTTTCTCCAGCAAAACCTACCTGTGGAAGGGCAGTAAAAAAAAAACAGAAAAAAAAAACACCGCCAAAGGGGGAAGTGCTGGTAATCGATAGCCGAGCGGCAGGTATCCATGTCCACCAGATACCCTCTCATCGGCAGTGTGTAATGCCATAATTGTCTGGCATTAGTCGCTGCATTCAACCGCAGACACATTTGCCTCGAAAGCCCCTCCCCCCCAAAGCCCATCCATCGATCCGCGCAGTGCGTGTCCGTTCAACGCTTGGCTATTATGTCACACTCTTGCTTTTGCGCTTCCTGATGATCCACCACGATGATCCGCGATCCGTGATTATCGAAACCCAGCAGCAGCAACCATGTGATTCGTGTGGTCAATAATTGAGATATAATCGCACCCTAATCAGGCATTTTACGTATACACTCTCGAGAGGTTTTCGAATTAATTTCGGGGGGAATTCAATGGACTGGAATCTCTCCGAATAAATCTCATGGGAAAATTGGAATTCTTTCGATAAAAGTGAGGGAAAACTTTCCATTAATTGAATAGGAAGCTCAGCTCTTAAGAGAGAGGGTCTCTCTTTATCCTGCTTGATTTTGTGTTAAATAAGTTACCAAATTTTATTGGTTAATTACTTGTATTTAACCCTTAACCACATATTAGCCATATTTCATCACCATAAATCACAACTGCAGCTTAGCAAGTTTTTTTTTTCGAAAGTAAATAGCCAGGGGATTTGGCAATATTTCTCATTACCTCGCATCAAGATGTTGTATCTTCTCCTTGCTGAAATGTGCTTAATTGCCTTGTGCGTTTGGGTAATTTGTCAAGAGGCGATGTGGGAAAAGGCATCGCCAAGAAAAAAATAAATATACAAATAAATAGTGATCAGTGAGCATCTGTTTGTATCTGTATCTTCCACTGTATGTATCTAGGGCCTGACGCCTCCCCACGCGCATATTTCGCCACTTATTCCACTTATTTATCGAGCTTGTTTCCATTTGTCTTTTTTTTTCGTTTACATTACATTTTCGTAGATCTCCCTTTCGTTCAGAGATGATTGTACTTAAATCTCAACGAGTTCGACCTTCGTGCAACTGGCTTTTGCTTGACAAAAAATAAAAAAAAAACAAAAAGAAAAAGAAACAAAAAATAATAATAATATTCGACAGTTCGGTGGCGCGCACCCTTCGGAAGGCATTGAAAGGTTTCGCCTTGGGAATGCATTCGAGACGGGAAATGATTTTAATGTTTCCAAGTTTATTTTGTCGTTATCCATAAACATTGTGTTTGTTTTTAGTTTTGCTTGCGCTTTTTGTTTTTTTTCTGGCGTTTCTCTGGGAATTTTTGAGGGGGGCCAAGGCAAGGTACAAAAATGCAAGAGTCACAGGCGGTAAAAAATTTAAGTGAGTGAATGATAACTGGTTCTTTAATTCAAGTTAATCATCAATTTATTCTTCTAAAATATAATGTACCTTTCTTGAACTTAAAATATAAAATGTGGTAATTTTATTGAATTTTATAAATCATAATTGGCCATAAACTAAATGAATTCTAAGCAAAATTAAGTAAAATACAAGAAAAAACTAGTAAGAATAGCTAACTTCGGGCGGAGCCGAAGTTTATATACCCTTACAGATAATTTGTTACTTATTATAAACGATTTTGATAAAAAAATAACATGTATAAAGTAAAATGTATGCAAAATGTAAAATTCAGAGGTAAAATATGAATTGAGGCCGATCTTTCCTATGGCAGCTATATGATATATTAGTCCGATTTTAATGAAATTTCTAGGAGGTGGCTACTATTATATTATAAAAGCGCAAATAAAGTTTCATTCGAATATCTTGAAAAATAGCGAAAATATGCAAATTTTTCCATTTCGTTTCTATGGCAGCTATAGGATATAGCGGTTCGATTTTTATAAAACTAAATCCAAAATTCTAGAATATTCTAGAGTCACCGTATCTTAAATTTAATGAAAAAATATTGAAAATTGTCAAAGTTATAATTTTTTTTCTTAAATTTATCCGATCGTTCCTATGGCAGCTATATGATATAGTCGTCCGATCCGGCCCGTTCCGACATATATAGCAGTGAGAGTATATAGAAGACTATGTGCAAAGTTTCATTCAAAAAGCTTCAAAATTGAGAGACTAGTTTGCGCAATACATCAATATTCTATTTAATATATCGAACTGTATTACAGAAGAACCTACCTAAGCTTAGTTAAACTATAATTGTTACAAAATTAATGAACTACTCAGCAAATTATTTACAAAAATGTCTTCAATGTAAACCCTTATAAAATAAATACTATTTTCGAATTCTGGTTAAATAATACCAATATTTTTCTATATTTTGTATAAGATAGTAAGCTTAATACTATTTTCGATCCATTAAATCTGAATTTTCCTCTGACTTTTCTGTTCAAACATAGCATTACTCATCCCAATGCTGCGTTGAAAATCTTTGGTAAACATATTTATGATTTAATTATAATCTAAAGCCAATCTAAAGCCCTAGTAAATATGGAAAAACAGAACTATAATCCTAAATGCATTTAATAATATTAGCCCCCCCCATTCCCAATTAATTTACAACAAAAAGCAAATCGAATAAATACCGGAAAACACAGCCCACATTGCTTGTGTAGACTTTACCGAAATTCCTCAATAAACTGAAGTTCCTTTTTGTTTACTTTGTAAGCCATTCGATATCAGTTTCCTATTTGTTGTATGCCGTGTGTCTATTTGTTGGCCACTCGCAATTAGTCGGCACTTGTTGTGAAAAATAAATAACAAAAAATAAAAACAAACAACAAAAAACTAGACAAAAATACGCTAATCACGTTTATTAAATATCTCGACTACATGAATCATGACGCTTTGTATTTTTGTATATAATTTGTGTATTTTTTTCTGTGTTTTTTTTTGGCCAGCAAATACACACATTTTCCATAGATTCCGAATGGCGGAAGTAGGAAATTGCGGCGCGGCATGGAAAACGCTGCCAAAAAAAACCCACCGCCAAAAATTCAAAACATGACAATTATTAATGACTTTGAGCTGGCTTTTATATGGAGCATGCCGAATGCAAAATCAAGTTTCAATCGCTCTTTGTGCACTTTTGTTTTCCGCGCCAAGGAAAAGATACAAACACAAAATACAAAACACAAAACACACAAAACACAAACTACAAGATACAAAACAAAGCCAATCGAGTCAGTGGGTCATTGGTAAAAACCATTCGAATGGCAAAGAGCAGGCCCTCGACAATAAGTCAAAACTCAGAGACAAATGTTTGAGATCAGGCCAGGTTGTTGTTACCTTAAAGCGATCGTGTCAGTTTGGCTAAAAAAATATTATTTTTTGGTATTGTTTTTTGTATGTAAATTAAAATTATTCGCCCTGAGTGAGATGCAGTTCGAGGAGATCGCGGACCCGGAGATGTGTGAGCTGGATGTGTTGCCTGGCATCCCTTTGTTCACCTCATTGGGCCTCTGCTTTATGTGCTCCCTGCTCGTCCTGGGTGGCCTCTTTCTATGGAACACCAAGGACAATTGGGATGAAATTACCATGCTCCAGAGGCGGGTCATTGGCCTGGCCATGCTGATGCTGATGGCGGCCTACTTAATATACGCATCGCCTCTGGTACCGAAATTCATGGGCAAACGCTTGAAGGGATTGTGGCAGGTTATACCGTTGCCCTATGGCCTCACGGCCATTATGCTCCTGTTACCCATGCTGGCCAATATGCAGAATACCATGCTTATTCATCTGCCCCTTCACTAAGAGGGTTGTATTTTAATTTTAATTTTTAATTTTAAATCAACTGTATTTATGGAAAATTGTAGTCATAGATGAGTTATTAAATATGAAATTATAATGATAATAAGTGCAAGCTAATTTAACTAAGTATGCAAGAGAGATCTAACCAAGGCCGTTGGGGTTTTCTTTTTTTTTTTTGAGACACAATGAATAATGAATCTTCTAACCCAAGGAGCCGCCACCCAGTTGCATTTGGATTGTGGGATATTCTGACATAAAGTGGAGCAAGCTCAGTCGGTTAAACTATTGTGGGAAAATTATGATTGTTGGCAGGAAAATAAGCATACATGTATGGAGAAACTGAGATGTGACTGAAAGTAATGCCCTGAGCCAGGGAAAGGCAGTGGAGAATCGTACAAAGTAAAGTGTGTCTATAGGGTGGGGAAAAAATAGGCATAATAATGGCCCTAAATGCAGTTCAAATTGAAGAAAAAGAAACTATGTTAAGTATGGGTAATTTAAATATAAAATAAATGCCAGCTTGAACTATGTAATTAATACATTTAATTTGTATTTTAAAACTCAGAAATAATAGTATAAGGAGCTGTAAATAAATATAAATAAATACTAAGATATTTAAGCAGTATTTTTGAGATTAAGTTGATTCATTCGTGGGTCCAACTCTTACGTTTTCTGGTACTGCTACACTTAATGTCCACTTCAGTGTGTTTGTTCAAAATCTTCAAAGTAAAACACAGTCCAGTTAATGCTGTGAACCTTGTGCCTTAATTAAGCTTTAATGCCGGCCACTTTCGGTTTCGGTTTTCTCAAAACAAAAAAACCCAACTAAGGCGTCGTCTGTGTCTGTCTGTCTTTCTTTTATATTTATTTACGTTTTCGGTGTGCTCTTTTTTTGTTTATTTTTTAGGGTGTGTTTCACTTTTGTTTTCATTAAATAGCTGAGATTTTGTTGTTGTTGTTGCGACAATTGAAAGTGTTGTCAATTTTTTGTTTTTTTTTTTGCGACGACAACGACGACTTTTCACTTTCCCGAACAGCGGCGGCGCGGCGTCCAGTTTTTTGGGTTCAGATTTCCGTCATGATTGTCATGCGACATTAATCTCTGTCTCGTTACTGGACTTGTATCGTTATTACGATTATTATTTCGCATTGTCTTTGGGTTTTTCCTGCTCTTTTTTTCAATTTCAACTTTTTTTTATGATGTAGTACCCATTTTGGCGGTCAGTCGCTCACTCGACGTAGGCCAGGGGGCGAACCAGTTGACCCCCGACGACGAACAGGACAGGACCGTCCCCATCTTATGATGGGATTTTCGCCCGGCGTTGCTTTTTCATATTCATTTTGTCATGCAAAACGAGTTTCGAACTCCGAAAAAAAATAAACAGAAAAACGTGTAGCTTTTGGGATTGTTTAATGGCATATAATAAGTTCGAGGTGGGGAAAGGGCTGATTTAGTGGCTACTATTTGAGGGATTTGCAGTCGATTGCAGTCATTAAATGGCTGGGGGAAATTAATTAAAATAATTACAATTAAAAGGAAACTTTGCATTTGGAATTTGGACAAAAGTAGACTGAAATATGTAATATATTTTGTAAATAAAAAAGTAATCAAATATCGGAAAGCATTTCCAAACTGGGAAAATCATATTTAAATCGTATGTTAGTAGGGATAACAGAAGATAATGATATATAGATACTGTATACATATTTATATATTTTTTTGCAAGATCCTCTGTATATATAAATCGATATATTAGATTTTATAAGGCAATATGTGTGCAATAAATCGAGATATTTTATTTTATATAAAAGATTCTATCAAAAAAGGGCAATAACTTAGTTTAAGCTAAGATTGCTGGAAATAAATTTAAAGAGGTTATCAAAAATGTAATTTTAAATATGTTTTATAGAATTTACCTCCGCCTCTTACCCCCTCTTTCTCCCCTCTTTCCCTACACCTATTTTCTACAACTAAAAAGATTGCATAAATCTTGAAAAGAAAAATGGAAACCATAATCAAACAATGTCCAGAGTGCAATCCGTATCCCAAGCTGCCCCCCACATCAACATCATCACTTTCATTTCGAGGCAATGTTTTCCTTCCTTCCTTTTCCTCCTCTGGCTTGGAAACTTATAAAAAATCATTTATTTTTTATATAGCACATAAATATATATAATTAATGGCACAATTGCTCATAATATTCAATTTCTGAATTTCGAATTGGCAAATAAATTTAACAAGCTTATGACAGGACGCATTTGTCTCGCGGCTTATACATATATATTTTCTTGGTTTTATTTTGTGCATGTTACCTGTTTTTTTTTTGGGAGAGATGCCGCTGGCATCGAACACCAAAAGTTATTGCAAATGAAAAACAGATTTTTGTGGCCTGGCCATATATTATTTTTTTCGGGAGTTGTATTTTTTCCTCGAGTTTATTTTGGTTTTTTCGGTTTTGAGCGTTCATCATTAGAAAGTGAATTGCTCATGTGTGTGTGTGTAAGTGTGTATATTTGCAGTTGTTGTTGGTGTTGTGGTGGTTGGTGTTGGTGTTGCAGTTGTTGTTGTTATTGTTGTTAATGTTGTTGCCTTGTCTGACTGATCAGCATCGCCTTTCTCTTAACGAGAGAGCGAGACACCAACCAAACTAGCAAGAAATGCTGAAAAAATCGCAGCTCAAATCGATTTGGTGCGGCTTAAAGCAACGCCAAGCGACTTGGAAACACCAAAAAAAAAAACGTATTATCTTTTAAATTAATATAAACTATATATATTTTTAATTTAATACATTTTATTAGGATTTTTTCTTGAGAAAACCTGAATCTTTAATAAACTCAGTGATTCTTTGTGATTTATTCAATAAGAAAATGTAATAAAATTAAAGCTTAAGTAAATAAATAAATAATATAAAAATCAATAATAATAAATAATAAATTAGTTTTAAGGAAATGCAAAATATTTCTAAAGACTCTAAAGACAAATTACATACAGAAGCCCGGTTATTTCATGGTCAGCCTCTTGACAGAAAAAAAACATTATTTTCTAAACGTAAACTGCCATAAAATACGTAATTTTATATGACAAAATGTTGATTTTTTTTGGCGCAGTGCACTGCCATAAAATATGTAATTTTATATGGCCTTTTTTTTGCAGTGCACAGAGGAAAACATGGAGAAAAGGGGCAAGAGTGTCAGACAGACTTTGCCCGAGACTGGCTTGGCCAGCGGCAACGGTAGCAATGGACAATTTATGAGAGGCACCTGAGCACGTACCTGTCCTCCAGCCTGCAAGCATTTTTATGGCCAATACCTTTTGTTTTTTTTTTTTTTGTTTGGCTCCTTCGCGGGCCTCCAAAATAAATTAAATGCAAATTAACAATCGATTGTCGGCGCAAAACATAAATAAAAGTGAAAAGGCGGCGGAGTTGGCAGGAAAGGAGTTCAACGCCATGGGTGGTGGACATAACATAGCATTTTGCATATTTCAGTTAGGATCGTTTCTTAAATATTAGGAGAAAATATATAAATAATATTATAAGTTCAATGATGTTTTTGTTTTATGAAAAAACTTAAGGCTTGTTTACATCTTTATGAAAAAAATAAAATAAAATACCTTCTTTTTAATACATTTTGTATTTACTAGATCATTATCTATTTTTACATATTATTAGTATTATTTTTGGTTTTAACAAGGTAAAATGAAATAGTTTAACACACTTTTTATAATAGTTTTAGTTACTTCAGGAAATCTAGGAATCCTTGGTTAATAATACAAAAAATAATAATATGAAGATTAACATATATTTTATATTTAATTCCCCTAACATATAATATTTTTCAAATATATATTTCCTTAAGTCTTCCTCGTATGTCTGCTATTTTTTTTGCAGAATAAAATAACTAGATAATAATGCAGCTTAAAAGCCAGGATATATATCTAGCAGACTTCCCAGGTAAGTGGTCACGTCCACCCTCCAAATCGGGGCTGTCGTCTTCCTGCCCAGTTTGGCTTTGCGCTGTCAATGCCTCTCTGCCTGTACAGTGATCACCCCGTACAGGGTATTGCCACAAACTGGTTGGTGGCTTCAGTTTGTTATCGGCGGCTTGTTTTTTTTCTCCTTTTTTTTATTTCTCGTTATCATTTGGATGAGTTATAGGTGAAAATTGTCGCGAAAGTCGTGAGTTATGAATGGGTTGCCGCTGCTGTGTGTACATACATAAGTGGCCCCCCCACTTGGCCGAAGAAACCCGGCTCCGTGAAGGTCAAGAAACTTGAAATCGCAGCCCGCGACTCACGCTCAATGGCTGTTCGGCATTTGCTGGCATTTAATTAATTAAAGTAAATCACATTTTGGCCTGCACAGCGCTGCGGCGCACTGGCAGACATCCATTAATCATTGAGAAATTAGCGCACATTTCCGTTCACCTTCAATAAATTAGATTCGTTATGAAAGCAAACAGAAACAGAGACAGAAACTCAAGCTGAAACTGAAACTGAAACTGAAACCCTTAAAAACCCTATCAGAAAAGTCCAAGACTGACTGACGGGGGCAGGGGGTCAAGCTCGAAAAGTTTTTCCATCTGAAGAAAAACCAACTGGAGCAGCAGAACGAATTCTTAACCATAATTTATAATCATATTCATAATAGTAATAATAGGGAGTAATTATGCTTATGATTTACATATAGAGCTGGGCATAAATCGATTTCCATATCGATATAATGGTTTCTTTTGGCTTTGTTTATAAACCTAAATTAGTTTTCTTTCCTGTATTTATAACCTTCCAGACGGTATTATAATTTTGCCATGATGTTTGCAACGCAGTGAAGGAGTCATCTCCGACCCCATAAAGTATATACATATATTCTTGATCAGCGTCACCAGCCGAGTCGATCTAGCCATGTCCGTCTGTCTGTCGGCTTATATGCAAACTTGTCTCTCAGTTTTTGAGCTATCGTGCTGAAACTTTCAGTATAGTCTTATATCTTTTGCAAGCAGTATATATGTCGGAACGACCGCAATCGGACTACTATATCCTATAGCTGCCATAGTAACGATATGGAAAAGTTAGCATATTTTCGATAATTTTCAAGATATTTAAATGAAACTTAATTTGTGCACCTATTATATAAATACAGCTACTCCCTAGAAATTTCATTGAAATCGGACCAATATATCACATATCTCCCATAGGAAAGATTGGTCAAAATTCATATTTTACCTATGTTTTTTACATTTTACATACATTTTACATTATACATGCTCTTTTTACAGAATAAGAGCACTTTGTTAAAATTTTTATTAAAATCTACCAACAATACCTGATAGTTACCATATAAACATATGTGCGAAACAGGGTGTTTCGTGTAATTTATGCTTTAAGTATCAAAATCTTGTTTAATAAGTCATAAATTATCTACAAGGGTATATCAACTTCGACTTCGCTCGAAACCAAGCTGAAAAATAAACAAATACAGAAGAGAATAAAATTAAAAATGATTCCCCAATTGTTTTGATATAAGTAGGCCAATGTCAGTATTTTAACAGCTCGCCTTTTCCAAGTAGTTGCCATAGATGTTTGTGTCAAAACTTTCCCAGGCACAGTCATTCGATCGGAGTCCGACCAGTAGCAACGGGCTGAGAAAAAATTTCCACATTCTCAAAATAACATTCGACTAAACTAACAAAATCAATTTCGTCAACTCGTCAAGTAAAAAAAAAAAAATATAAATTTTGTCTAAATTTTGTCAAGATACCTTCTGGAACCGCGCTAAAAATGTCCTTCTGTTATTCGCCCTTCACAAATATGGATACCGGTGGCGACGCCGCTGCAGCTCCGGCCTCGGGAGCGGCACCAGCTGCCACCAGTTCCCACGGAGCAGCTCCTGGCTTTGCAACACAGACAAATCCAACTCCTGGCTTATTTGTCTTCGGTGCTGCTTCGGTTGCCAGTAACGATTTTGGAGCGGCCTCATCTGGTGCACCCACCTCTTCTGGGGCATCACCGAGTGCAACTCCTGCAGTGTTTGTCTTCGGTGCAGCTCCGGCTGCCAATCCCGGTCTTGGAGAGGCTGGTGCTCCTGGTCCAGCTGCCTTTGGGGCTCCACTGAGTGGAACTCCTGCCTTGGGTGTCTTTGGAGCAGCAACGGCTGCCAATCTTGGATTTGAAACTGAGTCACCAGCTGCTGCTATCTTTGGGTCACCACCATATGCAGCTCGTGCCGTGTTTGTCTTCGGTGCTGCCCAAGCTGCCAATCCCGGCCTTGAAGGGGCTGGTGCTCCTGGTGCACCTACCTCTGGGTCACCACTACGTGAAACGCCCGCCTTGGGTGTCTTCGCTGCAGCTCAGGCTGCCAATCCCGGTCATGAAGAAGCCTCACCTAGTGCTCCTGCCTTTGGGCCGCCACCGTGTCCAACTCCTGGCATGTTCCTCTTTGGAGCACCTCCGGTTGACAATCATATCTATTACAATCCCCGTCTTGGAGAGCCGCCATTTGTTACACACAACACCTTTGGGGCTCCACCGTTTGGACCTCCTGGCTTTGGTATCGTCGGAGCAGCTCCCGCTGCCACTGCTGGATTTTGGACAGCACCAACACTGGTGCCTGGCTTTGGAGCCTCTCCAGCCGCTGCACCCACAATGGGCGCCATGGGCCCCGTAGCACCCATCTTCCCCTTTGGAGCACCGTTGCCTAGTGCCTCCACATTCCCCTTCGGAGTGCCGGCGCCTAGTGCCCCCATCATCCCTCTCGGAATGCCGGCTCCCAGTGCCGCCACATTACCCTTCGCAATGCCGGCACCTGGTGCCTCCACAAGGCCATTTGTGGGCCTGGGCGGGATCGATATAAATGGCACACAGCCCAATAAGCCGGATGGCTCCAATATCTTGGATACCCCATTGCCCGAGGAGATTGTTAGGTCCATGTTTGCCCTGCGGGATTATGCCGAGGAGCAGATGAAAATCCGGACGGAACTTAGTTGTGCTTCCGCCTCCAATCCAGCACACTTACGCGGTGGGATCCATAATTTGATTGCCCAGCTAAAGACTATGTCCACTTCGGTGGGATCCAACCATGAGCAGGTCAAGCAGCTGCGCAGGGAAACCTCCAAGGCCATTCAGGCCCTGCAGGTGGTCCAGACTACTCATAACCCCATAGCCGACGCACGGGCCCAGCACAGCAATACGTTCGAGTACTTGCAGTGCCTGGTGGCCCACTACGAGGAGGATTTGCAGGAGTTCCAGCGCGAGATTGCTCTCACAGAGCAGTTCATTCACGACCTCTCCAATCCGAGGGACACTACCCCGGCGGCAGTGATTCGCTGCATACGCCAGCTGAACGAAGTCTTCATGGTGCTGGCCGGGCGATATAACGAAGTGCACCAGCGGGTGGAGGAGCTGAAGAAGAGATACCTAAGCCTGCGCCGCGACCTATTGCAGGATGACAGAAATGTCTTTGAACTCGACGCCAATCCTCCGTTGGTGGATCTGCAGGCGCTCAGCCGTCGTGGCCCGGAGGAAGACAACCAAGCGGAAGAACAGAAGAACCTTGACCAGAACAGCGCCATGAGGCAGGACAACACAAACACAAACCATGAGGAGCCGCGGAAGTCGCGGGACATCGGCGTGGGTCCGTCACCCTTCTTGTATTGCTCGGCCTTCAGCTACCTGGATAAGTTCACCGATCCCGACAACAAATCAGATTCCTGATACCGATAATATTGTTAAATTAATATATTTTTACCGTACTACATACTAATAGATCATGTGTAAGTTGTGCATACATATAGTAAGGCGGATTTGTTTTATTAACCTTTAGCTTTAGGCCCAGGCACTGAAATCAACGAAAAGAGGGGGTACATTTTGCATGAAAATGGGTTATTATTTATTTAGCTACAGCGTACAATAAATAAATAATTTATTTAGCTTGGTAATCAGTGTGACCAGATCAATTTTAAACAAAATGGTCAAGCTGCGTTTTTTGCCAGCTGTTGTTGCAAGCGTGCTTTTTATTAATAATAATAATCGGAAGTAGCAACCCAATTAATATTGTAGTTGTGATTACTATAATTAATTCCAATAGAAATTGAATTAAAATGCTTTTATGGGTTAAGTCCCGTATAATGTGCTCCTGCCTCTTTTCGATTTATTTTTTTATAAGAAGTTTTTCCCTTTTCAAATTATTTTGTCGTTCCGAGTACTGTTCTCTAGGAAATATTACAAAAATAAATTAATATGTATATGTAGGAATTGCTTAAATAACAATATATTCTACATAAAAATATATGTAATTATTTTACAAGAAGTTTTTCGCCTTGCTAATTATTTTGTCGTTCTGAGTACTGTGCTTTAGGGTGAACTACAAAATTAAATAATACATGTATACATGTAGGAACTGTTTAAATAACAATATATTCCACATAAATATATATGTATATACTTTCTATATATATAATATACTATTAAAGCACCACAAAACAACGCTCACTTATTATGCATTAAATGTTGTTTTGTATTTTTTCGTGATTATCTTTACATAACTCCAAACTAAGTTGAAAACAAAAATACTGTCTGTCTACTCCTCGTGTTTGAGCAGTCGCTAAAACCTGTGATTTGTGTTTGATAATGTTGTACACCTGTTGAACAAAACAGGTGCTGATCGCTTATATGATGAATTTGCATATGTTGTCAGCTGCAGGCGGCAGCTTAATGTGCAACATGCGGCATTATTTCGCAAAGGCAAAAGCATGCCAAAATGTCAGGTAATTTGTTTAAATTAATACAAGTTAATAGACGAAACGTACTAAGTTTAAAAAACATATTTAATACAAAAATAAAAGATTTATTTGATTGAAAGGAAAATAAACACATTATTTAAAAATGGCAAACAATAAGACGCCATTTTGTATCGGCAAGTAGTATTGACAACCCTAAAAGCAGGACTGAGGGCCACCCTAGAAAGGCTCGTGAAAAGTATCGGCAAGTTTGCGCCGATAACTTATCGGCTCAAAGTAGAGAGGGCACGGCATCTGTCACATGCTAAGAGACAAACGTTTTGATATTTGGAACTTTACGCAGCGTTCTTAGTTTGTTTTCTTATTTAAACAAAAAAAATGGATCCAATAAATGCAGAATCACCAGTTGACTCAATGGCCTCTGCGCCCGTCGCAGCCCACGATATGGTGAGTTATTAGCGAGTTATTTGTTTTTTTATTCTAGCAAAGCCTTTCGGGATATCGAGAGTTGGCACAAATTCATTAAATAATTGCCTTTAAGTTGCCTTGCCTGGCCTTACATGCTTTTCTTTACATTTTCAACCCGAATGCACTCGTTGCCTTCCACTTTTATATACAGAAAAGCGTTTTTACCGCAAAGTTCGCTACAAACGAATAAAACGAAAAGAAGAAAACGAGAAAGAACGTGAAAATCGAATGAGAACGAGAGAATGAAGAAGAGACGCCATAGCGTCTCTCTCGTTTATCGCTTTGCTCTTCCATTCGTTGTTTTTTCTTTCGTTGTTTTGCGCGTGCGCAACCACCTCTTTCTCGCAAGTACAAGGGACAATGGTGCCATCCTTGTTATACTCGCCGGTCAAGGCATTCGTGCTAAATAAAGCTGCTTCTAATTTTAGAAATAAAATTGCATGAAAGCGTTTGTATAATAACACATTAAAATTGTATTTATCAACGAGTAAGTCAGAAAATAATTAATTAATTAACGAATTGCGAATATTTTTAAATTAAACGTCATTATAAGTGAAGCAGTGCAATTTCACCGCAGAAAACAATAACATTTTCGAGAAAAGTCTATATTTTTCCAAAAAGAAAAAACAACAACATTAAAACATATGACCGAAAGGTATATACATACATATGTATGTATGTACATACATACATACATACATAAGTATGTATGCTTTTACAAACTGAAAGAATACCGAATAACCTCGATTTTAAAGGATTATTTTGTCAGTGCCTTACTATGCCATCTAGCTCTTCTCTAATTTGTTATTGTTTTTGATAGTTTATGATGTTTATGATGGCTTTTGGCCTATACCTTCTTCTACCTTTCACCCATACATTTAATAGAGTTCTAATAAATCTTTTTATGATAAATATTTTTAAGAGTGTTTCGAAATATATATAAATAATAAAAGAAATGTTCAAGGTGACTTCATTAATTTTGAAAGCTATGAA
This sequence comes from Drosophila baimaii, assembly GCA_018874675.1. NCBI lineage: Eukaryota > Metazoa > Arthropoda > Insecta > Diptera > Drosophilidae > Drosophila > Drosophila baimaii. The sequence goes on along the minus strand of JAEIIU010055393.1, from coordinate 33,540 downwards.
AATAAAAAGTAATTTAATGGAAATAATTCCAAATTGTTAGATCTAACAGTAAAGTAACTAAATTAAAACATGTTAATTATTTCTGTATTATTAAAAATATTTCATTTATTGTATTTCATTAATTTCCCTAAATTTTCATTACAATCTATATTATTGCTAAATGTTTTGAACTTTTAAAGCAATTTATTAAATTTAGAAAATTGCGAAACCTAAAGTCTTTTTTAAAATTAACTTGAAAACTTTGTTCTATTTTTTTGTTGTTATTAAATATACATATATTAACTATTTTATTAAATGCATTCGACTCCGTATATATTTTATTACTAACATTTATTTTTCTTTTTGTGATTCAATAAAGGAAAATGTTGATTTACCCGAGGTGAAAGTGGAGCCAGATGAAGTTGACTTGCCAGTGGCCGCCATACCTGTGGCTCCACCGGTGGCCCCTCGCGTGGCTCCTCTGGTGTTCCCTCGTGTGGCCCCTCGGGTATCCCCTCGCTTGGCCGCTCGCGTGGCCCCTCTGNTGTCCTCTCGGGTGGCTCCTCGGGTCGCTCCTCGGGTCGCTCCTCGGGTGGCTCCTCGGGTGGCTCCACGGGTGTCCCCTTTGGTGGCCCTTCTGCTGTCCCCTCGCGTGGCCCCTCCGGTGGCCCCTCGGATGTCCCTTCGCGTGGCGCCTCGGATGTCCCTTCGCGTGGCGCCTCGCGTGGCCCCTCGCGTGGCGCCTCGCGTGGCCCCTCCGGTGGCCCCTCGTGTGGTCCCTCGCGTGGCCACTCCGGTGGCCCCTCGGGTGTCCCCTCGCTTGGCCGCTCTGGTGTCCTCTCGCTTGGCCGCTCGTGTGTCCCCTCGCTTGGCCGCTCGCTTGGCCCCTCGAGTTGCCGCTCAGGTTGCCGCTCTGGTGGCCCCTCGGGTGGCCCTTCCGCCCATCGTTGCTGTGCCCAATGTGGTGAGTTATCAGCGAGTTTTCCTCTTTTTCTTAACCTAGCAAAGCTTTTTTAAATATAATTTCCTTTTAGCAGGAGTCGCGTCGTCCTCGTCCTCCTCCAGTTGCCATTATTGATGAGACGCGTGAGCCAGAGGTGAGTTGACATTTTCCTGTTTGTTTTTCCTGGCTTGGCCCTATATGCTTAAGTTTTATATGCTTACTCGACTCTAACTTTTTCTATCTGTTATCTTTAAGTTTTTTGTTCCAATATTTGCATTTTAAATGTGCATATTTTAATCCAATGGATTCATCAAAACCTTGTTTCTATGCACTCCTCCCTTGGCCCTGTGGATTTTATCTGTCCATCAAAATTAAATTAAAAAAAAAACCCAAAAATACAACAACAAAAATGAAGACAAACACAATCATTTAATTATGAAAACAACAACAAGAGACGAGCTGGAATTGAGGCCGCCAAAAAAAAACTTCCGCACGCTATAAAAAATAATTTCACAAATTAGTTGTCGCCCCAACAGAATGATCTCTCGCTCTCGCTCTTTCCCTATATCTCTCTCTCTTTGTCTGGGTGTAAACTTTCTTTCAAGATTTTTATTTTAATTTTCTAGCATATATTCCAAAAAGCGGAAAGAAATTGTTTCAAGTGTGTGCGCGGGGGGCGCACATAGTAGATTTCCATATAGAAAGTAAATGGAATTTTGCAGTACTGCCGCCGTACTTGCTTGCTAATCATTTGTATGCCAAGATATATATGTAGGTTTTCTCTCCGAGAGAGTATCTCTTGAGATATATATGCTTGTAGCCAGCGACCTACACCCTGCAACGGCAAACGGCAACATCCAACATCAGCATTGTCAACGGGCAATCAGTGAAAGTTAAATCGAACAATGCATTTGCCTCTGTCGGCTCCACAGCACCTCTCCACCTTCTGCTGCTCCCTGGGAGCTGTCACTCACACCTGTGTGTGTGTGTGTGTTACCTGTGCCCGGTGCAGGTGCCATTGTTGTAATTTCACACTCTCGGGGAGGGGAGAAAAAAAAAGTGAAAAGAATCTCGAGAAAGACGCGAAAGACAGCCGTCGAAAAATAACTTCAAAACTCACGCTCACGCACCAGAAGAGAGTGCGGAAGAAAAAATTATGTTAAGGCAAAGCAAAAAACAAAAAAAAAACAAGAAAAATAAAAATATGGCAACAGGTGATTTAATTAAGGTGCGTGTGAAGCTCGTGGCCAGGAAAATCAGCTATAAGCCAAATACGGGCCAAACAGCAGAGGCTCCAAAATGGTAGAAATATTATTATTTAAAGTTGATATTAAAATGTGCTAGGCTTGTATTTAATTCGTAAAGTTTTGTATTTAATTGTATTCATTTTTTATTAAGCTATGTAGGTAGGGTTCATTTTTTTATAAAACCTGAAACCTAAAAAAAAATCTAAAGACAAATACCTAACAACCTAGCTAGAAAACAAACAAAAAAGTTTTTTGTAAGTTCAAGCAAAAAACTGCGACAATAATAGCTTTCCATGGGTTTGTTTTGTTTATGGTTTGAAGGTTTAAAGCGGCTTAAATATGGAAATGTCAAAGAGAAACAATAGATAAATAATAGATTTCAAAAACAAGAAAGGCAGCTACCTTCAGGAGGCCGAAGTTTGCATACCCTAGCAGTTCGTAGTTGTATCTATTCGATCGCATTGGAATTTGGTTAAACAAATTTCATTGGTAGTTTATTTAATATTTTTAAATAAAAGCACCTAACTTTTGCTTGTTTTCTTAGCATTCTGTATAAATGAACCAATCTTTTCTATGGCTGTCATATGATATAGTCCTCCGATTTTTATAAAATGGTTAATTTTATTTTTAAATGCTAATAAAAAATTGTATCTCAGGTTATATGTAAATATGTTGCGAAATAACAAAGTTGTTTATAATTAAATAAAGTAATAATAATAAAGTAAATACATATTTTTCCGATCGGTTCTTTGACAGCTTTTATTAAATTAATTTGCATTAAATTAAAATCGAAACTTGGAACTTTTAAATATCAAAAAACAGATTAACAAATGTAAAACGACTAAGAGGTTATATTTTTTCGCCTAATTGCCAATCGATTGTATTTTATTTATTATATTCTATTATACTCTATTATATTCTATTAAATTTTATTCTATCTGTAAGATATCTATATGATATTCTACTTTTTCTATATGATATAATCAACCGATCTGGCTCGTTCGGACATATATACTTCCTGCAAAAGATTGATAAACTATCTGCAATAATGTGTCATTCAGAAAGCTTAAAAACTGAATGACTAGTTTGTGTAGAAATAAAAAGAATTATAATTTAAAATGTACATTTACATTTACATTTATATTAAATGCTTTAAAAATTATGAAAAACTCCACTCAATACTCATGGGTATTTTGTGCGATACAAGATCACAGTTTATTCAAAGGCTGCGATATATAACTATATAATCGCAAGGCTGCTTCGCATATTGAGCTGAGAGTGCAGGAGTGGAGGAGTGAAAAACCCAAGCTGCCTGGGGAGTCAATTTGGGTCATAAATCTGCCCTTTGAAAGTCAAGGGGCCCTGCTGCTGCTGCTGCCTGCCGCCACTCACTCGTTTATGAAAATCCCCATGGAAAGGGTTGATGGGGATAATTCGATTTGAATTTAAATTTGAATTTGACTTGAAATTTCCCTCAAACCCTCAGTGAAGAGCATTTTTGCCAGCAATTCGCATTTGCATCTGCACGACTTAAGAGATTGGGGCAAAGTCAGTTGGCCGAATGATTTACCTGACATCTCTCCACCTATGAAAAATACCATAATAATAATAATGGCAATGCATATGCATGTGCATGTGCATAAAAAAAACACTGCCACAAAAATCGCTGACAACAAAGGCAAAGATGTGGCATAAAGTACACTGCAATTTGAGGCAAATGGCAGCGAAGCGCAAAGATGAATTCCGCAGGGGGGAAGGAGGGAAGGGAGGGGAGGAGGGAGCGGGAAAAACTTTACGCTTAAAATGTTGGAAAACTTGTTTCGTCTTGGCCAAAAGAAAAATGCAGATAAAAATAAATAACGAAAACGAAAACTAAACAAGAAATGGCATCGACCAAAGGCAGCAACGAACAGGCAGGTACCCTGGGAAACTTGAAACTTTATAAAAAAAAATAAATACCCCCAAGAAATTAATTAAAAAATATATAAATATATTTTTAAATATATATTTTAGATGTATAATATGTACCTATAATATATATTGACTGAGCTACCTGTAAACAGACCTGCAACCCAAAGTGTTGCAAGCTAGGGGGGTAGGGAGCTCTTGGCGGCTGAGAGCCAAAGTCAAAGTTGCAGCGCAACCAAGAATTTTCCTAGCCAACATCTTGATTGTGCCTACATCCAGTGGATGGCTCGGCTACCCCGGGTATCTCCTGCGGCCTGTTGGCAAACTTGATTTAAGCTGTTGTTTATGAATTTCTTGGCCATCAGCAGAAGCAGAAGCGGCAGCGGCAGCCACTCAGCAGCAGCCACTGCAAACCACTTTTGGCCAGGCCGGGACGACTGAGGCTGCTGGCAGCTGAGGCTAAATCCGAGCCAGAGCCAGAGCCAGAGCCAGAGCCTGGGTGAATGGTCAAGTCATAAATAAAAGATCTGCGGCCAGCATTCAGCAGCAGATGTTGTCTCTTTAATTACCCCCCCAGCTCACATCACATGTTCTTGGCCAGCTAGTGAGTACACACACACACACGTTTAATAGACCAAACCTAATGTCCGCCTGATGGCGATGACGATGACGATGACTCTCTTTCCCAACATCTTCCGTTCATCTTGGCCAGTTCATTGCTTCATCTTCTTGGGGAGATGTGTTCCGCAAACAGTTAGCCTCAAATTCAGGCCAAGCCCAGCATTATCTGTGCCTTTCTGTGCGATTCTCAGCGACTGAGGCTGCGAAATTCTTAATTAATTATTACCAAGTGTTAGCTATGCAATTCTGAGTGATTAAATGATAGTTCATCATTATTTAGGAAATATAATTCAAGATTATCCTGATCTGCTTGTCTATATTTTATATTCAAAGTCCTGCTTGTTGTTGTGTTTTGATGTTTTTTCAATGATAAATAATTGCAAACAGAATATTTCTAAAATAATAATAATAATAATAAACAATTTTCCAAGGTGACTGCCTAAAATCTTCTTTACTTTTAAACGCTTTTTAAAATATAAAGCAATTTAATTCGAAGAACTCTAAAATTTTTAGATCTTAGATGATATTTACTAAATAAAAACTTGTTAGTTATAGTTGTATTTTTATAAATACATTTTGTTTATTAAATTTAATTAACTTTCTACATTATTTTTAAACGTTTTGCATTTGTAAAGCAATTTAAAATCAAGAAAATTTGTTAGTTATCGTTGTATTGTTATAAATACATTTTATTTATTACATTTAATTAATTTTTTACATTATTTCTGAACGTTTTGAATTTTTAAAGCAATTTAATTTCGAGAATTCCGAAAATGTGTTACCTTTTTTTAAAAGAACTCTAAGTAAACTTCGTTCTAATTTCTTTTTGTTTATAAATACATTTTACCTATAATATTTAATGCATTCCCCTTGTTAAATATTTTATAATTAACATTAAATTTTGATTGGGATTCGAGAATTCCGAAACTGTAAGTCTTTTATTTTAAATGTAATTTATATTTAATAACAAAAAGAAATTGAAGCAATGTCTTCAAGTAAACATTGCTCTAATTTATTTTTGTTATTAAATATAAATTACTATTAATATTAAAAGCATTTTCCTCGTTGGACATTTTATAATTAACAGTAAATTCTATTGATAAACTTAATATATTTAATTTAATTTTTATCTATTTTCTGCAGTTAAAATATTTTTTTTTTCTGACCTAAACGGCCTAATTCATTCACCTGTTGCTCCCCATAATTTGCTCCGCACACATGGTAACCTTCCAAGCGGCCCACTGACCCCAAGCTGCACTTTCATCTCAAGGGTGACCCACACACACACACACACACACACACACACAGACACACCATAGACACTCGAGGTACACTCGAAGAAAGCAAGCTGGCTCACGTGTGGGCTCATACATGAATAAATAACATTTAGATACCGTTCTTTTTACCAACAAAAGCTTCATATCAAAGAGGTGTGTGTGTGTGTTTGTGTGTTGTATTGTGTTGTGTTAAATTTGCCGTTAACTCACCTGAAGATATGTATTTTTTTTCGTCGCTTACAGAGTCTTTTTCTTTTTTGGGAAAATTTTTGCGGCTTAGAGGCTTGGGTTCTTTCTTTATTTTTATTTTGTTTGTAACACTTTTGTTTTGTTTTTAAATTGAATTTGTTAAACAGAAAAAAATGCACAAAAATACAGAATATTTGCGAAGGCTGATTCGGGATGCGTAATTCGCTGATTTTTTGGTGTGTTAGTAAGGTAAGGTTGTAAATCAACAACCAACTTCTTTGAGCGGCGCGCACCAACTAACAAACTTTAAAAACAATAACAAAAACACGTAGCGGGAGAGGGGGGAGGGAAATATATGCTCCAAAAACCGGTTTCGGTTTAGGCTTTGCGAGCTTTTGTTTAATAATAAATAAAAGTCTACTTTAAGGCGAGTTTTTAAAAATTAAATCAATGTGCCTTAGCCAAGACACACACCTTCGTTAAGTCCGCCAATATATGAACCCTTCAGCCAACACCCGAACCGTTTAGTACTGCAGCCAAGACACAAGCCAGTGAATAACGTAATTGTAGATCGTAAAAACTAAAAAACGATAAATTTAATATTCAAATAATTGTGTATTTTTCTTTTTTTTAGATCTACAAGGTTCTGCGATCCAGAACTGTCCCGATGAACGTACCCGAGAAGCGACTGCGACGAGAGCCCGGTAAGATAACCACAAATTCTGCACTCGATGGTCTCTATTAATAAATCTAACCCCTTGATCCCACAGAAGACGACGATGTCATACTGGTGTCGGACTCGTCGCAGCCGCAGGCGACGATAGATTTAAGTGTAGACTCTGATGACGAAGTATTGTACCATTTTTAGTTTTTAATATAATTTCTATGCTTTTTTTAAATATTTTTTTTGTTTTGTGATAGGGGATAAGGGAAGCTGCTTCTAAACTACCTCATGTTTCTTTGTTTTCTTTTTAATTTATACAATTAAATTGAAGGAAAAACAATTAAATATAAATAATAACATATTAAGTAAATTAAAATAAAAAATAAATAAAATAAAAACAAGTTAGATATATGAAATGTGCATTTATACAAGCTTATTTTCATCCAAGATTTCACACAACCACCGAACTCTAGTTCGGGCTAACAGACATACACTTATGTGTGTGTGTGTGTGTGTGTTTTAACCGGGGCTCCAAGCGAATGCCGGAAGTTGCCTTTCGAATGCAAAATGCAAATTTAAGGAACATTAAGGGCAGGGCCCGGGAGGCGATAAGGACACGCTGATAAACGAACTTGAACATTTTTGACAGTTGTGCGTATAAATCTTGAAATGTTTTAATTTGCTTGCGAATCGATTTAAAGCGCACAGCACTCACTCTCCGAGACCAACGGACACGGGCACGGGCATGGACACTGGCACGGGCATGGACACGGGCACGGACACCGGCACCGGCAAAAGGCTCAGAGGGGAAGGCGACAGCAAAAAGCGCAGGGAAAAATGGCGAGAAAAAATGGTTTAAAAAACGCAAAGGAGCGTAGAGCAATGGCAACGTAGTCTCCAATGCGGCAACATCGTTGCGTATGATTTATGAATGACATTTCAGCTCTTTTGCTACCCCTTAATAAAGACGGTAATGCTGTGTCGGAAAGCAGGTAACTGCATTTTCAATATCATTTCATTTGTTTTGCTTGGGGATGCAATGTACAAGCTTTGCTTTTGCTTACAAGATATTATTCTATTTTTTTTTGTGTGGTAAGTTTTTAAAGCATTCTTAAATAAATCTTGGTGATTTTTCTACCATTCTGGAAAACTATATCATAAATCCTATCATACTCTCACTCTTGTGTTATATATCCTATAATATATATCCTATAATATAACAATATCTAATATAGGGTAATCAAATATTTGCTATATTATCGGAATACTTATTTCGCTAAATATCCTAGCAGAAGGTATTATAATGTATGTGAGAGTTTGCAACGCAGCAAAGAACACCTTCCTGGGAGCTATATAAATATCCAGGGATAGCATCAGCAGCCGAGTCTATGTAGTCATATTTGTTTGTCCATTTCTATGCAGTTTTTCTAGTTTTTTGTATATCAATTTGATTATTTAGCTGGTTTTATTGTATAGGAAATGGTACATAAATAGATAGCTACCTTGAGATATAGGGATATTAAAAAGCTGCTAAGGGGGGAAATTGTAGGAAAATCATTAGGAAACTAAAAGGAAAATCCATATAACATCTGTATTTTTTCCACAAATGGAAATAACTAAATTCTGAAGTATATATAAATATTATAATAGTTATTATTGTTTGTGTATGCAATCTCAAAGGGTGTACAAGCATTGGTATCGCAAAGTTCTTCTTTTTTCGTGTGGAGCAGCGCGAATTAGCCAAAAGCCGTTGCCAATGCTCCAGTGTCCAGTGTCCAGTGCCTCAGTGCCTCCCAGTATCCATGGGCTTGGAGTGTTTACCTTTAAAGCGTTGCTGGCTCGCCATTTTTTCTTTTATTTTGCAGCCTTGTTTTTTTCTGATTTTGATTTCGGTTCCGCTCTTGTTTTCATTCTTTTTTTTTTTCTTATTGCTCTTGCGGCTTTATAGCCGGCCGCTGTCTCTTTTTTAGTGGACCAATCCCAGTCCCCAATCCCAGTACCAGTCCTAAACCCAATCCCAATCCCAATCCCAATAGCAATCCCAATCCAGGGCCATGCCATGGCAATTCCATATCATATTTTTGCATTGACCCCGGTCCGGAGTCGTCGGCTCTCGGTTGGTTTTTTGCTCTTGGCGTTTATAGATTGAGTACTTTATCAAAAAAACGAGACATCAAAGCGTATATCATGTCAGCTGCAGACGCACCAAAGGGGGGAGGAGTGCAGCAGCAAAGGGGGAATTCCCCCTTTTCTTTTTTTTGTAACCCCCTCCACAACTGCATTTGCATTCGCATTCCGCCTTTTTCCTGCCCTCCGCCAGCCGCCTGCGAAGCACTGCCATAACTTAGCCAATGGCCCTGCTCGGGCGCCATTTTGTTTATCTTTGTTGCCGCGCGGGTGCGAAGGAGTCGATTCCCTGGCCATCCTTTACAGCCACGAAGTTAGTGGCCAAAGCCAAAGCCAAAGCCATGGCCAAAAACGTATCATCTCCATGGACACATAAGGCTGGAGACCCCTTATAGGTAAAACTAAGGTACATCCGCTTCGAGTGTTGCCTGTATTCAAATTCTAAGAACTAAATAAAGATATGTAATAAATAAATAATAAATACAATCTATTTCGCAAGGGTATTTCCCATCCGTTGGAGCCTGCCCAGCCAGATCCTATCCTGTGCTATCGATCGGCGGGCATCAGTGACTCAGTTTTGCGGCCTGACTGCTCCCATAAGATCATGGTACATTGGGTTTTCGGATTGGGTATCGCGTCCCAAATGGATTGCGGCGATGAGTATGAATGGATCGTCAGAGTCATCGGCTGTGCAGCCATGAATGGAGCGCTTTTGTGTGCGCCTACAGTGAGCACATGGTAGAAGGGCTTCGAGCCTGTTTAATTAATACATTATGATAGACTGCGGTTGACAGGAGCATTGAAAGATCGAATTTTTGGCAGCTTAAAATGTAAATAAATTTTAAAATATATAGGAAGTACTTCTTGATATTTAAAAACTCACAAGAAACAAACGATGATTATTTTTGCTTAAATTATAAAGAAAAAAAGTTATTTTGGCATTTTAAAATATAACTTTACTAACTTAAACTTAACTTAACTTAAATTATAAATATAGAAGTTATTTTTGGCTATCCTAAAATATATAAAAAGGAAGATACTTTTAAGTATCTTAAGCCCTAAAAAATGAAAGTAGTAGTAGTAGTAGTATCTAAGAATATAAAGAAAGAAAATCCGTGTTTGGTATCTAAAAATATAAATAAAATAAGGTTGTTACTGTCTCAAAATATAAATAAGAAAGAAAGTACTATATTAAAATATAAATAAAGTAACATAAATAATGTATTTCTTGGTACCTTAAATTATAAAGAAAGAGACAACAGTAGATTAATTACAGCCAGAGTCGATGGCCTCCGCAGCCAGTGCTCGGTAATATAGTATTAAGTTTAACATTGTATGCTAAGCTTAATTTGTTAAATAAATAAATAAATAAAAAGAAAGAGACTATTTTTGGCATCCTAAAATATAAAGTTCTTTGGTATTTTAAATTATAAATAAAGATGGTAGTTTTTGCTATCTTAAAATATAAAAAAGGAAGGTCCTTTTAAGTATACTTAAAAAAAGAAAGTAGTGCTTGGTATTTTAGAATATAAAAAATACAGTTTATTACTGTCTTAAAATATAAATAAGAAAGAAAGTTTGTTACTATCTTAGTATATAAAAAAGTATCTCAACACAAAAAGAATGTATTTCTTGGTATCTGAAAATATAAAGAAAGAAGGTATTCTTGGAAAGAGGAAGGTTAATTTTTGGCTTACACTATTTTTAATTAAAAACCAGAACTGAAATTTCTTCTAAATTACCAATTTTATATAAACAAGATATTTTTGAAGTAAATCATAGTAGTTATATTCTCTACCAAGATAACAATTATCAGAAAAATTAATAATAATCTACATATTGGAACTTATAAGCAGAAAAATATTACTTTACAAATTCCAAACTTCCATCTGCCAGGCCTTACTGTACCAGAGGGTTCTGGGAGTCGTGGGCGTCGAAATCGGTTGCTAGTCATCGAGTGGGAGCGTTTTCTCCGCTCTCCCAGGCCTTTTTGTTTTGTTTTCCGTTTTTATTATTATTTCTTTTTTGTTTTTATCTAGCAGCCGTGTGGGTGGGATATCATGGGTTAAAGGGGGCGGAGAAACGCTCCATTCTTGGCTGTAAATGAACTGGAATTAGCTTACACTTTCGATGCATTTAATGTTGTGCGGTAGGAAATTGCAGCAGCTGATTGCTTGCAATCTTTGATTGCAATTTTTGGAAATAAAATACTTAATAACTTTACCTGGGTCTGGCAAGGAATTATTTATTTAGGCATTTTTTTCGAATAATTATTATAACTTTAATTGAGCAAAGGGGTTCATAAAATAGCTGAACTTGTAGGAGTATAAATTAAACAGAATTTGTTCTACAAATTAGCTACCCAACAAAGACAATTATTTCTTAATTAAAAGTTAGCATTTTTAAATCACAATTAAGGCTTAAACAGCGTTTAAAGAAATTTAAGTAAACATTCTAAATAAAGTCCAAAACAAAGTTAACTTTTGCGTTGATTAAAACCAATTTATGGGATGAGCCGCAGCTTTAGGCATTTGTTAACTTTGACGGACTTGGTTCACCTTTAAAGGTAAATCTATAAATCTCTATGCAAATCAAGAGAGAAAGATGAGGAGGAGGCGACGGAGGTGGAGGCGTTCGTCAAACGGAAACGGAAAACGAATTTTTCGAAATTGCAGACAGAAATGAGAAATGTGCCAGAGATGGGACGCGATGGGACGGAATCACATCAGACACCGACATTGGCCAGTCAGCCAATTAATATTTTGTTAATTTCGCTTTAGGTTTTTGTGTCTTCGTCGCAGATACGAGGCGTATGTAGGTTCGATGGGGAACCGGACTGGCTCGTGTCCGACTGCTGCTGCTGCTGCTCACATTTATTTCCATGCGCATTTCTTGCTTATTTGCTTGCATAAATAAGCGAAACAGAGAAAAAGCCCGGGCAAACGTCAAAACTTTTAAAATTTCAATTTCCGGTGCAGCGGCAGCGGCAGCATCGGCGAACGAAAATGAAGATGAAGATGAAGATGGACCCCGCGAATACACACACGCACACACACACACACACACACTCAAGACAGGTACGATTTCATTCATAAAAGGAATACCTGGGACAAACGGAGGATCCCTCTGGTCAGCAAGTGCAAAAAAGAAGGGCCCCTTTGCGAAATTAATTTTATTTTGATATTTGCGCAACAAATTCGCCAGCGAAATTATCACAACAAGTTATTTTTCAGACGCGCCAAACAAAAACCATCAAATTTATCAAAAGCGACAGGCGTGAGGTAGAAGGAATCAGGAATCAGGAATCAGGAATCAACAGGAATAGGGATCGCATCGCATCGCATCGCATCGCATCGTTTATGCATCTGTCAGATGCGGGGCATAACCTTGGCAGACCTTTGCTCGTTATTCGTATATTTGCATTTATTCCAAATTAATCGGAATCGTTGTGTTCTCTTCTTTTTTTTTTTTGTTATTTTCTTTGCCCTTCCTTTCGATTTCCTGCTGTGAGAGCTGAGAGGCATCGTGCGGATGTGTTGATGGAAACGAATCGTTAAGGAATACTCCACCTACCTCGAGTTAATGTTCGTTTTTGAAACCGAAAAAGTCAAGTGCTTCATTTATAATTTGTTGTATAGGTTGTAGTTTTTGTTGGTTTATTTAGGGATAAAATGTTATGAAATACTTAGGCACTTCTATTTAAAATAAATACATTTTCCACCTAAGGAATGATATTTGTATATATTAATTAATTTTTATTTCAATATTTAAATGTAAACAATTTTATTGTCAGTTTGTAGCCCCTGAAGACGATCTCCGAATGACGTCGAAATATATCGGGAACTAAATAAAATACCCTGACCTCGAGCCAGCAAACTCTCTGTTTGATTTCATCAATAAGGTCGACAAAAACAACACATTTGTATTTATTTTTTTATATTAAATTATTTACGGGGTACTAGCTACTTGTGGCTTAGGATTTTATATTTACTGGCTTGATTTATATGTTGAGTAATCACGTCTTTGATGACTTTTGACGTCTCCCCACCCTATATAATCAAGAGTAATCAAAGCAAAAAACATTTTTTCTACAAAATAATCTAAAACAAAATGCTTTTTTAATTTATTTGGATAAAAAATACAAAATAAGTTAAATCGAAAAGCTTTTCAAATATATTTTAGCTTTAAATAATTACGTAATCATTGTCCTAGGCCCTCCACACCCCCAAAATAATCGCTGAGCTCCTTTCCCTTAAGGTAATTACGATTATATGGATAGCTTCATATTAACATGTAAATATTTAATTTTTTGACCAAAGTTTGTTTAACTTATTCAATGACTTCGTATATATTTAATTTTTTTACTAAAGTTTGCTTAGCTTATTCAGTGACTTCGTATATATTAAATTTGTTTACTAAAGTTTGTTAAGCTTATTCAATGACTTCGCAAAATGTTGCATTAAAACTATATATTTTATGCTAACGTTTATTAAAAGACTCAAAAGTAATGAGTTAATGAGTTATTAATGTATATAAAAAATAATGGCATAAATTTATTTATTTATTTATTTATTTAAACTCTGGCTTTCGTAAAGCATAAATTTAATTGCAGCCACAGTCTTTTATTCTTTATGCTATCTAAGCCATACATTTTAGCTCTAATTTAAGTCATTCTCATAATTTAAGCCCCATATACAGTGAGGGTTTTAAGCGAAATCCTTCTTTTTTTTTGTTTGTTATTCATTTATTGTCGTTTCTATTTTTTCCATTTCCTGTAATTTCCATGAAGTACATTTTGTGTATTTTAAATATTTATATTTATCAGTTTTTCTTTTTTTTTTTTTTGTATTCTCCAATGCAAATTCCATTACATATTTGCCTGTCGCTATGTATATCTGCCTCAAAGGCAGCGCACGCAGAAATTATTTTAATTTTCAATAAAAATGCAAATATTTTATTTATAATTTTGTACAAAAAAAAAAAACACACACACACACAACAAAATGCGTTCATACAAATACAAATGCAAATACATGTATGTATTTATGTATATATGTATATATGTGGATTTCCATCATCTTCATGGACCGCATTCAATATTGTGCGACGCCCACACACACACCACGGAGAATAGATATTTTTCCGCAACACATCGAGCTTTTCGCACATCACAATTCGCCAATAGATATATGGGGAAATGTGCCGGAAAATGTTGGCTGGGTTGTCCCTACGCTCCGCGATGCGGCGACAATTTGGCGGCTGTGTAGTGGGAAAAATGAAACAACAAAAAAAAAAAAGAAAACAGGAGAAAAACCAAATCGAAAACTGACAGGCCGTCAAACTGACAAACTGACGAAACAGAAGCATTGACTGACTGCAGCCTTGTTAAACATATTTCCACTGTCACCCCGAGGTCAGCTTCTGATTCGTGTTTCAATTGAGAGTTCTGGGGTATATAGCTTATTTTATTTATTTCTATTATTTCTATTTAAAAATAGAAAATGAAGCCAAAAGTTTGGGTTTTTAATTTTAAAATATAAAGTTAATAAGCAGAACGCACACAATAAATATAAATAAAAATAATATATTCTTAGGTAGTTTCAAATACCTAAATTGGCTACAGCTTGAGTGTTATTAATTGATTAATTATAATAATAAATAATAGTAATTATAATAATAATAATAAATAATTATTTGTTGCTTTTCCATACAAAAAAAAAGCATGCTTTTAGCACCTATCTTAAACCACAAGAGCAATCCGCAGTCGATGGTGACACTGTAAGCCATTTAATCACTTTTTCATTTCTGTCATGAAATGCATTTGATGTGCATATTTTATATATTATTTGTTTATTTATTTTTGACTGCATCTCTGTCGTCTGTGTGGTGGGTTTGGGTTTGGGTTTTAGGGGAAGAAGTCCTCCTGCCGGCTGCCTGATTGTGCAATTTTTACGCGCACTAAACTGTCAACTGCAGTTTGGGTATCCTGGGCTGGTTCGGCCTTTCAGGCTTTTGTCCGTTTCGCATACAGGAAATTATCAAAATGCAATTTTCAATTAAATGCAAAGAAAAAAAAAACACACACACAAAAAACCGGAAACGGATGCAAAAACTATTGGCAAAATGACATAAAAAAAATGCAACTTTTAAGAAGAATATAAATTTAAGTGCAATTATATATGTATATATGTATATATATATATGGCATTGTGCACTGACTCGCGGGCTCAATCCGTATTAAAATAAACTGTCAAAGGCATTACAATCATAACTATTCAGGCGTTAAAAACCAACATAAAATGTTGGACGAAAAATATTAAGGAATTAATCACAACAAATAAATATTTGTTGGGGAAATATTTAAAAATTATACTCAAGTAATAATATAATATGTGAGTCCGCCCTTTGAAACTGAATTTTTTTGTGAGAAATTTTTAACAGTATAAATCTATTAAGAAATGTTTTCTTTTATTAATCTATAAGGGAAAAATATTAAGGAATTAATCACAACAAATAGTATTTGTTGGGGAAAATATTTAAAAATTGTACTCAAGTATTATATGTGAGTCTGCCTTTTAAATCTAAATTTTTTGTAAGAAATTTTTAACAGTATAAATCTGTTAAGAAATGTTTTCTTTTATTTATCTATCAGATATGTTTCTTTAAAGCCTAGGTGGGCTCCAGCTCCAGCGGCTCTGTATGTGAAATTTTACCATAACAATGCCACTGAAATTTGCCATCAAAAAGGTCAATTCTTGAGAAAACAAAAACAAAAGGCATGGAAGACGCGACGCACACTCTTTTTGCATCGCTTTTTCCATTATATCTCAAGCTGCTCTAAAGTATTTCACAATTCTTGGCTAACTTTTTCACAGTCAAAGTTAAGAAATAAATATATAATATTAAAAAAATATCCTCTAAATATTTCCTGGGTGTGTGTGTATGCAAACAAATTGCCAACAATTAGTCAGCGAGATTGAGCAACAAAAGACAGACAACAAAAAAAATAAGATACAAATATGAAATCCAAAGGGGGAAATCCAGGTAGGTGAGGTGAGGCCGACTTGGCTGTAAAATTTAATGAATGCGAGGGCGGCGGCAGCAGTTGTGATTTAAGATAACCATTGCAGGATAGAGGGACTGAGGGACAGACTGGCAAACTGACAAACTGACAGGCGGCAGTGCAACCCGCACTTGCCGACGACATCTTTGCGGCCGTTAATGCCACTGGAACGCGACACTTTCGCAGCCTGACAAATGATGATGAGATGGCCTCCGCCTCCGCCTGCGCCTCCGTGGGTCGGGATGTGGGATCAACTGGGCTTGGGAGGCCACAAAGATCGGCAGCACGCGCATCGGGCCACGGGAAATTCGCGACACAGCAACGGGCAAGTCATTAGTAATTTATTTTTGGCACATAAATGAAGTACAAATATTTCCTGCTGTTTAATTTCATAAATTTCACCTTTTACCTAATTTTTTTCTTTTGAAATGATGAGTAAAATTCCTTAAACTATAACTAATAAATTAACCGCTGCTGTAAGTGTCACCCAGCACAGGCACAGGTAGATACCGCTTCCCATTCAGATACAGATGCGGATACAAAGTGCATCTCGCCAGCTGGACCTCACACTAAGCTGTCGGCTTTGCCATTAAATCCACTCGCCACTCTCGCCCCTCTCCGCTTTGTCCCAGATTCAGATACGGACTCTGGTATATATATATATAAATATACACATACATATCTGCATATGGAAGCACCTACATATATCGGTTTCAGTTTTGCACTTCATCTGCGGCTTTGGCTTCTGCCTTCTCGCATGTAGATAGGTAGTGCTTAGTGCGCCTTTTGTTTTCACCCATTTTCCAGGGGTACCAGATTTTCCCACTTCCCTTTGCCTTTCAATGGTTTTCTCGTCTCTTTTTTTTCTGCCTTTGGTCAGGTGTGTGAGAAAAACCCTTTCGAGGTGACTTTCGTTGCCAGTAAGCCTTCGGAGATGTCTGTTTATATTTTCATTGTTTATTTCACAAAAAAATTCTTTTATCATTGCTAAAAATTTTGCTTTTTAAGATTTATTAAGGGGTTTTAATAAATAAACTTCAGCCAAAGGTCCTAGATGTGATTGCCTTCCCCATAGAATTATGGCTTGTAAGACTATGTTCACTTTTTGTTATAATGATAATAATAATAATATGCTTATACCTATAAATTTCCTTGAATTGTTAGATCTTGTTGCAAGAACTATAAAATGTTTGTAAAATTGTATTCTCTGTTCCCTCCTTTCATTTCATTACGAAACTCCACTAAATATATATTGAGAAACCATTGTATTGATTATATAATATTCCATTAACAACTTAATACATTTTGATTTGTATAAAATATAATTTCTTAAGATTATAATATTTTCTTTTCGTGGAAATAAATACATTACATATGTATTACAGTTATGTTTAATCCTTATTACTTTGCAGCTGGGAAAAATTGATTATCGCATCGTTTTTTTGATATATTAAATGAAAAAAATGGGAAAAATTAGAACAAGGCGAAGGAAACAAATTTGTATTTGCTTAAACTAAAAATATCAATTAAATTGAAATCATTTTCATATGATAAAAGAAAGGAAAACAATATATACAAGTGTAGGATCTTAATCACTCTTCAACACTTCTGCCTAGCCTTATTCAAGGCTTGCGATAGATGGATTCTTTTAAATCCGAATTAATGATCGACCAAAACCCAAAAGAATCGATTATATATATGTTGAGCTCGAGTTCTTCCCAGCTCTACTTATGTATATAATCCTGCATGCTTGTTGAATTACATAAAAGCTTAGAAAATAAATATAAATATTATGTGCTTGATCTAACATACATATAGTGGTGTCTATAAATAATAAGACCGAACTTAAGACCTCAAGCTTAACTAGAAAAATACAGCCTCCGCTGCCAGTGCTCGGTAATATAGTATTAAGTTTAACATTGTATGCTAAGCTTAATTTGTTAAATAAATAAATAAATAAATTGAAAAATACAAGGTTGCCAATCCAATTGACATAATTATAAATATATATGATTATAATTTTAAAAAATTACCTACTCAATATTGTTAAACAAAAAAGAAAGCTCTAATAAAATACATCAATGCAAAGGCATTATAATATTTGTTAAAATCAGGGCTTGAACAGTTTGTATTTAATGCCAGCGAATGCCTTAATTTTTAGTAATTATCTTCAAATCAAGCACTTGGCCAAAGTTAACCAAAATCAAGAGCTATGAGTTACCCCATTTGTTCCAATTTGTATATATTTATTTATATATATATTTTAGTTCGTAACAAGTCACTGGATGTCACATTCAACTCCAAAAACGGACTTCAAAGAAGTCGCCTTAAATTCTAATTCACTCGCCCGACCTTTTATCTTAAATGTTGTCTTTGCTGAACAAATCGAATCGAAATCTCTGCGGCGGCGGAGTCAGTGTCAGTGCATCGAGGAGCTGAAATCTCAGGGATCTGAAAAGTTAATCACATTTGGAATATTCCATATGGCGACGGGCCGGAGCCGGCTAATCTGCCTGGAGCTAGGGCTGCCCTCTTGGAAGGTGCGAGGGGAGGCGGGCGGAGGTGGAGGTCCTGGTCCTTCGATCCTTCGGAGGTGTATCCCTCAAGACACTGCTGTTGCTGCTGCTGCTGCCAACGGTGGCAGCGGCAAGAACAAGAACAGGACAGGAGGGCAGCACTTGAGACTGCCAGCAAGTTAGACAAGGACGAAGGCAGCAGGACAGTCTCTGCCTGCGGGGTGGAGTTGTGTGTGTGTGTGCCTGGTGTGGGGGGAAGGGTGTGTAGGGGGTGTGTGTTTGCGTGTCGTGTGTGTCAAGTGTCAAGTGTCGACGTCTGACGGACGCAAGTGTCAACCATCTGGAGGAGCGACAAGGAGCGCAGCCAAAGGACCTCCGGCCCCAACACCCACTTGGCTCCTGGCAACAGTCCCCTCTTACACTGCACAAAAAAAAACAACGTGGGTCTTATGTTAAGGAATTGTTATTATTTTGGGTAGAAATTAGTTTGAAATTTATTTTAAGGCAATATCTATTTATCGAGATTTATGTATCGATATTTCAAGCCAAAATCGATATTATAACATTGCGATATATGTGCCATAAATCGATATTCTTTTGGATATATCGGATTCTGCTAAAGAAGAATCTAAACTTAGATTAAAGTATCATTGCTGGTAATAAATATAGGGAAGTTCATGAAGTTATTACAAATTTAGCTGCAAGGATGATATACAAATCGGATACTATCGATAGCTGAACGTTAAATAAAACCTATCGATATTTTCATACATCAAACTTGACGATTTTTTCGATATGATATAGAAAAGCGATAAATAAATAAATGAAACTAAAGAAAACATAATGTTATACTCCAAGGAACAAGCTAAAAAATATATTTATTTATGCAAATGTAGTTTAAAAAATATAATAATAAGGAGTATGCTATATTTATATTACTTATACATATATATATATATTTATTAATATGTTTTTTTTTTTATATAATTTATTTATATATGTATATATTTATATAGACTTATCTCTGTTTATTTACAGTGTGCCCCTGCTGCTCCTTTAGCTCCTGTTTCGGCGCCTGTTTGCCCGTGTCTGTGTCTGTGTCTGTTTCTGTCTCCTGGCGATGTCACAGGTCACCGCCCATTGTGGGCGGGCTGTTATCCTGCGGGGCTGTGGACTGTGAACTCTCTGTGTGTGTGTGTGTGTGTGTGTGTGTGTGTTGGGGGTATTGGGCTTTCGGGGCGTTGCAGGATTGGGGCTTAGATGGCTGCCACTGCCGCTGCCGCTGCTGACCATGGCAACCGAAATGGCGATGGCCACGCACACGAGCACAAGTAATCATAATAAAGGACCTGGAGGAAGGAGGAAGGAGGAAGGAGGGAGGAGCCGGAGCTCGGGCCGGAGGAAAATCTTATTTCACGCTGTAAACCACAAGGGAACGTGCCAAACACCGCAAGCAATAAATGAGACGATGACGACGAGCAGAAAAATTGCCACAGAGAGTGGCAGGACAACAGGCGGCGGCAGGACGGCAGGACGGCAGGACGACAGGCGAAACATGGTGACATTGTAATAATTATGCCAAAGATTATCCTTAGACCCGCCGCACGCACACACCGAGCAAGGTATATATGTATGTGTATACGAAGTGAGGGAGAGAGGTGTGAGGGCGGCGACTGTTTTGCCGCAGGATATAAGCGGCAGGACAACGACAACGACAACTACGACGACAGCTCGACGATGTTTCCAGCCGCGAGCAAGCGCGTTAAGTAGATGAGCTTCAATTTGTGTACCGCCCCTCCTCGCTCCGCTTCTCGCACACACACACATGCACTCAAAAAATAATATAAGTGTATATATTTTATATATATTTTGGTTAAAGTAATAAGCTAAAAGGGAAGTACCACTTTTAATATAATTTTAACTGCAAAATATATCTAATTTATCATTTATTCATTCTTTGGTACCAATTTTTGTTAATTATTATTTTAAATATATATAATTATAATCAAGAATATATTTATTTATTATCTTAAATAAAGAAATTAATATATTATAAGAATAATAATATATTTTATAAATATTTTGGTTAAAGTAATAAGCTAAAAGGGAAATATTACATTTTAAATAATTTTAACTGCAAAATATATCTAATTTATCATTTATTGATTCTTTATTACCAATTTTTGTTAATTATTATCTTAAATATATATAATTATAATCAAGAATATATTTATTTATTATCTTAAATAAAGAAATTAATATAGTATAAAAATAATAATAATAGAACATTTTTGTTCATTACATTAATGTAGCAAAGGGGTAGCATCCTTAGTTATATCATTGCTTAATTTTAAACGAAATAATTTATGTATTTCCTTATATATTTTGGCCATAATTTTCAAAATTTCATAATATGCATAAGGTTAAATAATAAATAATAAATGATTTCATAATATGCATAATGCAAAATAAGCTCAAACTATTTTTTATCACCAAATTAAATAATTTTTAAAATGTGTTTATAATCTTTTAAAGGAAATAACTTACTGGTAATTGAAAATACTTTAAAATATCTCTTAAAAAAATTAAATTTATTATTTCCTATGAATTTTACAAACAAAAACACATTTGATGTGCAGTGCAGCCACCCTCACGGCATCCCTACCTCTCTCGCTTTCGCCCATTTTCCTGAGGTCCTTGCGTTTGGACGGATATCCTGTAACCAGATTTGCCCTATGTGATTAAGTAAGTCATTGAGATGGTCTCGTCCTCGATAAGCCGGGGTGACCTGACCCCTAACCATTTTATTCTGCCCCTTTTTGTTGTTGTTGGTATTGTCACGCTTGTAAATTGTTGTTGCATGTTGATGATGAGGACGATGATGAGGACGATGATGACGATGATGACGATGACGATGATGTTGCCTCCTTCAGCGTTTTATCGCATCGCTTGCATCTTAAAGTTTACAAAGCAAATGCGGGTAACGAGAGAGGCTATAAAAAAATAGAGTAAAATAGGAATAGATTTTTTGTTGTCTTCTATTTTTAATTCTTTTTTTTTTGCGTTGCTTCCAGGTTGCCAAGGCTAATTAACAAGGCACAAAAAAAAAATAAAATAAACGAACGAAGCCAAGGACCGTGGCTTCAAATGGGATAACCTCTGAAATGGAAAGTTTATATTCTACTTTGTAATCTGAATAGTGTCTTTTTTATTGTATTAAGAACTATATACATATATGCTTCAGTGAACCTTGGCTTTTGCTATAAATTAAATAATATCTTACACATATGTATGTAAAATATCATATTTTTCAAGGTTTTAATTATTATTTCAAATTTTTCTAGCTCTAGTATATAAATAAAACCAAAAACACAAAAAAGAGCCCTAATATGATTGGGAAAACCTTAGGGTTAGAGTTCATATTCGGGGCCCACTGTGCTTGGTGCGCAATCCGCATCGCTGAAACCAATTTCGCGACATTGTGGGCGTGTCAGCCAAAGCTCGTGACAAAAAGATGGACAGCCAGGCAAACAAATGTCAGACAGACAGGACCCAAAAACGGAATGATGGTCCCTGATAGTCAAAGGTGTGGGGAGGGAAGGGAATGGGCAAAAACAAAAAAAAAAAATATACAAAATATAGAACAAAATTGTACATTTTTTTAATAGCACTTTCCAGGTTTTTTTGTTTAAATATAATATATATTGTATTAAGAGCTGATGTTAACTTTTGGCTTACAAAGAAAAAAAAAACGTTTTTCGTGTAAGAAATAAGGAAATAAATATTAAAAATATGTGATAATTTGCGAGGTAATTATTTTTAGGTATTATTGCATTTCTATTATCAATATAAAGTGTAAATTTATTGATATAATATTATTTAACATCCATAGATTAAAGAATAGCATTAGTATTAAGAATTGTTTAGCTACATTTTCTTGTATATTAAACCCATATTATATTTCGGGCTTTTTGTTAGCAACTTAAAAGAAAAATATAAATAAAAACCAAACTCATTCGGAAAATATACAAATAAAAGACCAGAAAACCAAGCTAATAAACCTCTAAAAATATTTTAAAAAATTCCCTTGCCTTGTCTAACAAATACCTGAACCCATGCCAGTTAATTCCATATATATTTTTTTCTCACCGTGTAGCAGACAGTTAGTTAGCTTAGTTAGTTTTGGTTGGTTTTTGCCCGGTTGGCCTGGTTGGTTGGCCGGGAGTTGGAGTGTCAGCGGTTATGCCGCGACCATAGTTGGTCTGTCTCCCTGTTTGTTTGCTTGTTGATTTGTGTGTATTTCAGATCGCAATCCCCAATCCCCAATTGCAGGCAAGCCCCTCAAGTAAAAATAGCAAAAGGCGAAAAAAAAAAACGAATGGAAAATACTATATAGAAGCGAAGTGAACTGAGTGACACGGACACGAAACTAAACTGACACTTCAAACGACAGAAGCACAGCGTCGGGAAAATGGGAAATGCCACAGATATGAGAGCCCGGGAAAATGAAGCGGAAAAACTCATCAACATCAAATTTAAACCAAAAGTCAAGTCACCTCCGAATCTCACACACACAAAAAATTCCAAAGCCACAAAAAAAAAAAATAATAATATCTCATTTGTATTTCTTTTTGTCTTTTGGGGAAAATTGAATTTCCTTTCTCCCTTTCCGTTTTCTTTTTTTTTTTCGTTTTTTGCCTAATTATGTGCCCCCAACATAACTAATTTGACAGCAGCCAAGAAAACGGATTCCTGCAATATGGGGAAAATTCCTGGGAAATATTCGAAAATTCCTGATTAAAAAACACAAATGCCGACGGCTAGTTTTTGCAAAAAATTGATGTATCTTTCCTTAAACAAAAAATCCTTAAGTCTGTATACACCCCTAATATGCTTGTCATGTTTTAATAAATATTATAATAAATTTATTATAATTATTCCATGTTTGCTTAAGGATTCCCCGGGATATCCTTGCATCAAAAAAAAAACCACAACCTTTAAACTTAATTTTCTACCAAGGAATAATATTAATCTATATTTTGCAACAGATTTTTCTTAAGATCTTTGATTAATGACTTGTATTTATCGCGGATGGTTGCCATTTTTTCTGTATAAATCATGTTTGAGTTTCTTTTCTTTTTTTTCTTCAGATTTGACATATTTCACCGTGACCACGCCTCCTTCTGGCCACTGACCACTCTGGCAGTTGGCTTCTGTTTTGTTACTCAATTTTGTTGATTTCACGTTTTTTTTTTTGTTTAGCGTCTTCGAGGGCATATTTATTTTTTTTTGGTTTTGTTTTCGCCTTTTGGCATTTAATTACAGGGTACAGTGGCAGCAGCATAACCTTGGCATGGCCAGTAGCCAGTAGCCAGCAGGTATCAAGCTCCGCACAGTTACCCCTTTGCAACCCGCTCTCGGGTCCCCCGGAATTAGGTTCCGTCCCGCCCCCAGACCCCCCCTGGTCCCCTCGCAGACCAAACATCTTGGCATCGCTCGCGTGCCGCAGCGATTAGATGCATCCGAAAGATACGCGCACGTTTATTAGATTCCATTAACTGATTGCAGTCGCCAAGCACAATGTCATAAATATGTATATGTAAGGCCGGGCATATGTGAGTACAGTGTGTACCAGCTAATGTCAACTAATAGGAACTACATATATCACAGAGCTTAGTGGAGTCTATAATAATAATATAGTTTTTATTATGGATTACAAATTTACACTTTGAACTTGGAGAAAAGTTAGAGTATCAGATTAATTATTAATTATATATAAATAAATATGAAAATGTATTAACTTATTGATCGATTGGTAGAGGTTTGTGTTCTTAATTAAAATGTATATTTAATATAATAATAATAAATATAATTAATATAGCTAAGCGTTTAGCGTTTATAATATTAATAAATATAATTCATATAGTTAAGCGTTTAGCAAACTCGAGGTCTTAAGTTCGGTCTAATTATTTATAGATGCCACTATTTGTTTGATAATTAATATAGTTATATTTATATATTTAACAGGTACAGATAGGGATAACAGAAAATATCAAAATATCGTTAATTTATCGATGACATTAGTTAATACTAAAAATGCTCTAAGCTCGCTGATGCGATATATGTACGATAAATCGATATTTTGTTCGATATATCGCACTGTGCTAAAGAAGAGCCAAAGCTTAGTTTAAACTATCATAGTTGTTTTTAAAAGAAATAGGATGGTTTTAGATATTAATAAAATGTCGATATATTAAACCTAAGAATATGATATCGATATTTTTGTCGATATATACATCAATATATTTGTCACGTCGATATACATACTTTCCGTATATAAAATCGATTTACAAACTGTAATAATATCGGTTTACTAATTGAGTGATTGGCATTAACAGATGAGGTTTGTGTTGTTAATTTTTTTTATTAAAAACTTAATATATTATTCAGATTTATTCATTTATTTATTTTTTTTTTAATTATATTAAACAGATATTATTGTTATATTAATATATTATACAGATATAATGCCCAGGTATATGGAGAATTAAAAGATGAAGCTTTTGCTATTAATATTATGTACCTCTAAGGGCTACTGATATCATGCCAGGTATATAGAGAGAGGACACTCTCCTCGAGTGACCACTATATATGCATAATCGGCACGCCCCATTGCTGTTGGCTGGTTTTTGGCCTGTTAACGCCCACCGCTGCCACCGCCGCTGCCACTGCCACAGCCTATCGAAATCTATTCAATTAAAATGCAAAAGTCATAAATCTCATAAATTATTGCATTTTAAATGGCCTCCACTTACTGGCCCGTTGTTTTTGGCGTTTGCCCAGTGGTTGTTTTCGGTACGGTTTAGGCGTGTAATTTATGAAAAGCGCTGTTGATCGATCGGCCGTCAGTTAATTGTATCTATTATGTCAGAATAGTTTTCCAACTGATTATCGCAAGCAGCTAATTGACAACTACTGGTGTTTCGCAAAGCTCCAAATTATTTGTTTAATTCAATAGTTAAATTGCCCAGTTTATTGTCTCAATTGCGAGCGAAGTGAGGCCAGAATTATGCATTAACAAAACGCTTTACTAATATATATTTTTTGCAAAATTTAATTTATACAAAATTGCACCGCTTTCCAAAGGGGAGGCTGCTCTTCAAATTTATTGTCCAATTTTGTATCTGCATTGGCCAGCCATTAATGTATCAATGGCATTGGAAACCCATTGACAAATGTTATGTAAAATTATAGCCGCCGCAGCGACAAATTATGCAATTCACGCTCCATGTATAATTTAAATATGAAAAATCATATTGAAATTAAAGTAAAGTAGCAAAAGGCAAACAAAGACAGAGCAAAAAAAAAAAAACGCTTAATAACTTTAGCAGCATGAATGGTTTTGTTATTAAGTAATAAAGTAATTACAATTTAATCCCAAGCGTTCGAGCACACTGGCAATATGTTCTCCATATTGTGTATATATATATATATGTATATAAATATTATATATAATTGCGGAGAGTGTGCGTGCATTACATATTTCATTTACATATTTTGCATGTTATGGCGATACATAGCCCCCCCTGCCCTGCCCTTAGCATATGTATATGTTTCTTATTTTTTTCGTTCTATATGCCGGATCAACATGGAAATGCATGGCATAATCATCAGTTGGGCGATAAATAGAAGCAGCAAACGATTTGTTTAATGGGAATTAACTGAAAAGGGATTTATTACTGAATTCAGAAGTAGCGAAATCAATAGATAATATATTTTTTACAGAATCTTCTCAGTAAAAAGGCAAACAAATACCTGAAAATGGTTAACAATAATATTATAAATTTCTACCTAACATTTTCAAGCAAAGAAAACATTTTTGAAAAATACATTTCCATGAAAAACTTAATCAAAAGCCCTCTCTCTACCTTATTAAATTGCCTTAATGCCGCCTTTAACTCCCGCCCAGCAGATGGATGAAAAATATATACGAAAAAAATAAAGAATCGCAAATACCGTCAGCAATACTCAAAAATAAATGCAATGTTCATATATGCATATGCTTAAAAATCCAAATATTTACTGAACCACGTGCAGCGTAAAATTATTATTATTGTTATTGTAAATGTGCAATGCTCTCGGACCAACAGCATTGGGCTAAAATGGGGCGAAAAAAATGTTATATAAATAAAAGGAAAAATGTAAGATTGTAAAGGCAAAATATTGTCTATATACGAATTAATTTTAACCAGTACTTCCAATATTGGAAAAATATATACAAATAGTAAAATTAAACAACTTTTTAATACAGTTACACTTAAGTATGTCAAGTTTTTTTTTATTAAGTTTAAGTAATCAAGGGTAAAATGTTACAAATTTTATTAGAATTGCAAAATATATTATTTTATTTTAAGTCCAATTGAAATTTCCCATTTTAGAAGTCATTTTAATTAGGGAAAACCCTATGTTTAACCCACCATATACTAGTAATATACACCAAATTCGAATATTCAAATCATTAAACAAATTCCAGGATATGGCAAAACATATAAAAAATGGTAAACGGCAAAAAGTTGCATTGCGAAAACACGGTAAAAACATGTAACATGCATAAATATGTTTTTGTTTGCCAATGTACATATTTTTTTTTTTGCTCAGGTTTCCCATCTGCCTTCCATTTTTTGCATTTTATTTTTTATTATTACTATAATAATTGTGGTTGTTGTTGTCGTCGCCATCAACAACAACGAGTTGCCATTGTCGCCAGTTGTCGTTAATTCAAATATTTTCGCATACACACTTTTTTGTCCCCTCTCCTCGCTGTTGTTTTTTTCTTTTTTTTTTACACGGCCGTAATGACAAAATATACTTTTGCCCATCAACACGATGCAGTTAAAATGTGAGGCCAGAAAAAAGGACAAATTAAAATTGTTGAAAATATGGATAGGTTTCTGCATTCCGCCTGTGTAGTTGGCACAATAAATAATGTATATAATCGACATGGCCAACGGATATGAGGAAATGCAAATATTTTATAGGAAAAAGTAAACACGCTCGAAATTATTGCAATCATTTACGTTTGACGAGGTTTCTCGTTCGTCCGTTTTTTTGGGGGGGAAACTGGGGGACTGGAGCTGATTGATTTGGTTATAGAAAAACGGGCAGCTGGGCAGATTTAGTGGGGATGTTCTGGCAGTAGTTTTGTTAACCATTTAAATGTTACTAATAATGCTATAATAATAATATTAAATAATACTAAAAACAAGCGAAAACTTTAATAAAAAAGAGGGGAATTGTTAGATTCTAGTTTCTGGTTACTTGCTTTTAGTTACTAGCTAATATTTATTTATCTCGTATTGTATTCTTAATCATAGGAATTGTATATCCAAAGAATACGTTTGTAGAAATTAAAAAGCAGAGAATTGTTAGCTTATAGTAACTCGTTACTAGTTACTAGACACTTGTTACTCGTTACTTTTATATAGTAGTGCATTGGTAACCATTTAAATTATGATGTTAAAATATCTAAGGAGCAAGGTTATCGAATTAAACCATCAGAGAATATAGTAAGTAGTTGCTAGTTACTCCTTACTGTTATCGTTGTGTATTAGTAACGATTTAAATTATATTTATAAAATAACAAAATGCCAACTAAGCTAAATTAGTAGGAGAAGAGTTGTCAGATTCTAGTTACCAGATACTTGTTGCTACTGATAAGTTTTTAGTTACTAGTTACCTGTTACCAATTACTTGTTACCAGTTATTAGGTTCTGGTTACTAGTTTTAAGTTACTTTTGTGGTAGTATATTGATAACCATAAAAATTAGATTATAATTTTATTTAGGTCTACAAAACAAATTTGTAGAAATTAAAAAGCAGAGAACTGTAACTCGGCAGATTATAGTAACTTGTTACTAGTTACTAGCTATTCTTTGTTAACCATTTAAATGATTCTAATAAAATAACTAAGGACAAGTTAAGCTAAATATACAATAAGCGTAGAGTTGCTATATTTTAGGTACTCGTTACTAATTGCTAGCTACAAGTCACAGTTTACTAGTTACTAGTTACAAGTTTCTTGCTACTAGTTACTGGTTACCAGTACCCAGTTATAAGCTTCTAGTTACAAGTTACAAATTTAGTAGTTACTGTTTATAAGCTACTACTTATTTACCAGGTACTAGTTACATATTTAAGCTATGTTAAGATAGCAAATAACAAGTAAAAAAGCTGTAATCAAGTGTTCATCAGAACCTGGTTTAAAAAAATAACAAGTAAATAAAAATGCATATAAATATAATAAAAGGAATGCACAAGGAAATGTAGCTAGGCACACCTATAAAATAAAAAGCCAAAGAACCACTCATTTGCATAAGTAACTATGGCATGTCCTTTTATCTCCAATTAATTCCCCATTTTTGGTGGCTAATAAAAGCAAAACGAAGCCGATATGTTGTAGGAAATGGATCGCTGGCAATCGCTTTGGCTAATTCTGATCCGTGGACAAGCTAAATTGATCGATTTAAGCAAATGGCGCTGGACTTCCTCTGGATGCCGCATGCTCATCGCATAATATATGAATGAATGGGATCGTGTACGGCTTTCATGTTTTCCGTTATTTTCAGCAAAGTTAGTATATGGTGTGTGTGTGTGTGTGTGCTTTCGCTGCAAACAACATCGAAGGGGAGGCGACTCCGCGAGCCACTGACATAATCGAGACAACGACCAGGAGTTGCTCTGGGGACCTGCTCCTCCCTGCTCCTGCTCCTGCTCCAACTCTGGCTCCGGCTGCCGTTGCAATTTCGCTTTAAAAAGAAAAATTAACGTGAATTATAAAAAATAAGTTGAAAACGAAGCGGCGAGCGTACTACAACCGGCCAAACAACAACAACAACGGCAACTACAACAAATAATTGGTAATCTCGCAGATATAATGATAATCACAACAGCAACAACAGCAACAACAGCAACAGCGGCAGCGGCAGCAACTGGCAGCAACTTGCCACAACTTGCTGCAACTTCAACCGAAAGCGATCCGAACTGACCGAACTGAACCCAACGTGCACTGAATGTCCTCATTGAAGTGAAGGTAAACCAAGCCATAAAAAAAAAGCCAGCAGGATAATTTTGTTAGGTGCAGGCAAGGCGGCCAATACTCTGCCAGAAATTCCAGTTTTCCAACATCAAACCATAAGGAAGACTTTGCATTTGTTTATTTAAAATTAAGGCATTAAGTAGCTCCTAAAATATATAAAAATATTAACAGGAAAGAGGTAAAGTTTTTAGGTAAGAAGTTTAGGAGTTTAGGTTAGCTTCTAAACCTTTTTTAAACTCTTAAATATAACAAACTTAAGTATGTTTATTTCCATTTATTTATGATTAAAATTAGCCCGCTTTTCTAGCGGCTAATCTTCTATTTATTATAATTAAAATAGATCCATAAGTAAGTATAAACCATTCAAAAAGTAGTTCTAGTTTTCCTAGTCCTTGTTTTAGTCCTAGTTTTCTTTCTCACAAAAATTTCTTTTCTCTTTGTGACCTTATGTTATATATTTTCTTATACTTTCTATATATATATATATATATATATGCCTAAATTATATTTCATTTAATTTTAAAAGTGTATAAAGGGTATATAAAATTTTGCTGTGAAAAACGCAAACGCAGCTGAAACTGGCAACGTGCTCGGGATCTCCTGGCCAGGCGGTGTGTGTAAGCCTGGATTGGACCTGGTCCCTGGATCTGGGAGCTGGGATCTGGGACCTGGTAGCGCTGGGCCAGGGATATGCGACCTGGACTCAACCTGGATCTGGACCCGGGCCTGCCCTCGTCCTCTGCCTCCTCCACCTCTCTCTCTCACTCACTCTCCTCTCCCTGCAGTATCTGCGTTGCGACGGCGTTGCTACGTGAGGAGCACACGCGGTGTGATTACGAAGCAAAGTCCGGGCGGCGGTGGTTGCGGTTACACCTGAACGCCCCGCAAAAAAAAAGGAAAAAAAAAACGAAGGTAAGCAAGGAGTGTTTTCCAAAAAAAAATATATATACTTGCAGCTCTGAAAATACCCTCTACTTTAAGTCAGATATTTTTGAATTTAGCAAACTACTATATTAGGAATGCATATAGATTTTTTTTGTATGAAAATAGTTATTATTTTAACAAAACATAGTTTGTATATAATATATTTGTATATATATAATATAAGAATTACATACTAAAGATTTTAAGCTTAGGCTTTAGTAGGTCCTGGTGCTTGCAATGTCTCAAAAAGAGTTCTGGAGTTAGCTTTGTGATTTTGTTTAAGGTTTTTGTAACGTGATTTCTTAAATATTTGTTACTGCTAAGAAACATAACAAGTAAATGCTTTAAATTATATATTTAGTTTACCCAAACACTATACTTAATTTAATAAATAATACTTTAATTTAATCTAATTCCTAAATAATTTATAAAATAAAGAAAATACCACCAAATATACCTCGTAAATTGTTGGCCAGAAGATGGAGATGGAGTCCAAGAAGAGGCAACCGGGCAACAAGAAGAACAACTGCAGCAGCAATTGCAATTTTGTGGCGGATAGAAGAAGTGCAATTCAAATGCCCCTCCCCTTTACAGCCACCTCCCTCACCCCCCTCCTTCTCCCCACCCCAGGTCCCATTTTTCCGCCGACAAATTCGAAGGCAACTTTCAGCCATTGAGGAGGCTGCTGCTGCTGCTGCCGTTGCTGCCGCTGCAGCAGCCATAAACATAATTTCATATCTGGCAAGCCCAGCAGCATATAAACTATATATACACGTATATATATATATATAGGTTCCATATACTTGTACCTGAATCCGGCAGGAGCTGGGAGCTCCCTTTCAAAAAATACATAACAAAAAAACAGCAAAAAAAAAACAGGCAGAGGGCAGCGGGCGCAGTGCCGCGAAATCAAAATAAAACGATGGGCGTTTATCGTTATGCGAGCTGAATAACTTCTGGAAGTTTGTTTTCTATCCCCCACCCAGCCCCAGCCCCACCTCGCCTCCGTTCACCTCGTCCCGCCCGCCACTCCTCCCTGGACACTGGAAGCCAAGAGTCGCGGGATCGGAATGGTCTTGGGTTTGGGACTTGAGATTGCTTTGGATGTCTTCGCCTTTGGAATGGTGGAAAAACTGTTTTTCGGCTTTTCTATTCCACATTTATTATTGTGGATTTTCCAGCCGATATCTTATTATTATAATCTAAGTTAGAATTATAATAAATATAATAAATATAATCTTAGTTAGAATCCTTTACAAAATCATGTAAATTATAGAAATAGCAGGTAGTGGTTATACCAGAAAATTAGGTATTTAAGAGCTACTTTCCTGCTTTATTTGATTTTAATTTTAATTTATTTGTTCTAATATTTTTACTTTTTTCATTTGATCCTTAGGTTGTACACTATGTCGATCCTTAACATGATTTTTGTTGGCTTATAGTTTTGTATTTATTTAATTTAAATATTTATTTTTTACTTAATCACTTGTAGCAGTTCAAAATTAATTTCCTGTTCCGGTTTCAGTTATCAAATGAAGTCATTGCGACCTTTTCAACCTACCCTAGCATTCATATGTATGTTTTAAATTAGAAATAAAATTATAACATTGAAATATGGCAATTTTTCACGATGTCAATATTGCGGTTGACATTATTTTGGAAATCAGAAGGCTTTCGTATATAGAAAAAATAGGAAACTCATTGGAATACAAAAGGAAAGTAGACATAACTTCAATATTTCTGTGGATATACAACTTTAACTTCAGAGGCAGTCTTTTTAACGATTTTAATATTATTAACTTAATAAAAAAACGGAAGACTATGTAATATAGTTTCCATAAAAACACGATTAACACAGAAGAAGGCCAACTCTGGCAGCTGAAATTAAAACCATAGACTAAGATAACATAAACTAATATTTTTCAATATATTAATTCATTTTTCATATTTGGAAAAGAGAGGTAGTCCTGCTTCCTTCTCTTTTTCTTTTTTTTCAACATTATCATTTAATATTAGTTTTTTTTTTATATGTAACGTAAGAAAGTCATGTCATATCAATATGGTATTTGTATTTTTATTTCTCTGATTGTTAAAATAATAATTTAATCCATCTGTGTTCATAGAGTTAAGTTTTTTTTTATAACTACCAACAAGTGACCGATGCAAACCTTAAAAGACATTGTTTTACTTCATCGGGATATTAATAATAAATAAATAAATAAATAAATATAAACCATTTCCTACTTTCTTAATAGTATTTACAATATTTTTCGTTCTCATATTATGAATTTTTTCTATACCAAAAATCCTTTTAGAATGTAACCTTTAACCGCTCCCAAGCTGTAGCTTTAAGTTCCTAAGAGTTCCTAAGTTAACCCTTCGCTGTTTAACTCAAGTTTTTCATGGTTTTTTAAACAGGAGACATGGCAAGAGAACAAAAAAAAAAAGTTGAAACATTGGCCGGCAATTTGTTCGGTTCGGTTTTTTAATGCTTCCTTGGGTCATTATGCGAACGCGGCGGCGGCATATGGCGGAACCGCCGATAAAAAGCGGGGCATCCATTAGGGGGCAGGAGACCTAGCCGTCGGTGTTAACCTGTAGCCACCTTGGGGGTCAGTTTTTTTTCATTGCCTTCTGGCGTCGTTTATTGTTTTGCCTAATTAGCTTTTCGGTGCGTGCGCCATTTGGCAGGTTGCAGATTCCCAGTTTCCCCCCGGTTCCCCCCGGGTTTCGAGTTTTCTGTTTTTAATACTCTTTTTTTTCTTGTAGTTTTTTTCCTCTTTTTTTTTGTATTGTATGAGCATTTTCCATTTCTTACTGCTGCCGGTTGGTCGGTCGTTCGTCTAATGAATTTTCAATTGTTAGTGCCTCGTTTACGAGGTGTCCCGTGGCGTCGTCGAGCACTTTGTTGCGTAACTGGCTAAAAAAAACCAAAAAGAAAAAAAAAACAAACACACACAACGAAAAGGGATCAACAAGGGAGAGGG